>ONZK01001178.1:38325-57664 GCA_900322385.1 Pharnaceum exiguum | reverse complement strand
ACGGATTAAAACTAACCACATGAGACAACGGCGTAGACCACGGATTACACTATCTCCAGACTTATGTGTAATGTGTAGGAGGAGTTGTTAAACGGGGCCGCATTTATTTCTTCACTGTGAGGTGGCTCTTTCTCTTTGGCATAGACTATTCCAATTAGTAGGAGAGGTTTGGGTTTCTCCGCCCAGAGTGATTGACTTCTTGATGATTGGGTATGTCGGTTTTGGAAGGCGTAGAGACAAGCTGATTTTGTGGCGCTGTATTATTCTAGCAATTTTTTGGTGCATTTGGCTAGAGCGTAACAGTCGTGTTTTTGATAAGGGTTTTCATTCTATTGATTACATTTGGGGGAGGGTGGAGTTCTTAGCTTCTTTATGGGCAAAGTCGGGACGGGCTTTTAAAGATTATCCACTTTCAACTGTACAACGCAATTGGCGCTCTTTGTAACTCCTTGTAACTTAATGAACTTGAAGGACATCTTGTCCTTTGAGGCTCATTTGACATTTGTTTTATGAAATTTATTTTTCTATCAAAAACAGCTGCTAATGCCTTTCTTTCTTTGTATGCAGGACCTCAGTTTATCAACCGAAAGATTGACTTCGAATAAATCATTTACTAATAAACTATGGAATGCTGGCAAGTTTGTGCTGCAGAATTTGCCTAGCCAAAGTGATTCTTCTGCCTGGGAAACCTTACATGCGTATAAGGTTTGTCCTTTCATTTGTTTGACGTTGTGAAACTGTCTTTTTTTTTTTCTGTTGAACTTTATTGTGTGCGTTTTTTATTCAAATAGATCTTTGTTGGCTGACTGAAGTAATTGTTATAGAATTCGCGTTCTCTTAGCGCCTTGAGGAAATTCTCACTTCATAGATTACTGTTTTATTGTCTTTTCCTGTCCAGCTTTCTTCCCATTGGCTAATTTCCTTTTTAGCCTGTCTCTCTCTCTCTCTGTACACTCGCGCGTGTGTGTGCGTGTGCGCATGTGCGTTCTGGCGTGCACGTGTGCAAGTGTGATTGCTCACATTACTTGAGCTGTACGCTATGGTCATGTTTTTTAGCTGTGATGACTTCGATACTTACTGAAGTTTACCTTTTACTTGTGTTTTCCTTGCAGTTTGATGATGAAGATTTAGTTAGGAGGCTGCGCTTGCCTGAGTGTTGGGTGGTGAGAATATGTTCTGTATAATCTTGAATGCTTTACCAGTTTTATGGTTATGCTAATGTAGTTCTTGAATGTTCAGGTGTCTAAGCTTCACCTGCTAATTGACCTAGTGACAACTAGCTATGAGAAGTATTACTTTGGAGATGTTGCCAGAGAAACATATGACTTCTTCTGGGGAGATTTTGCTGATTGGTATACATTTATTTTGCAAGTTTTCCTGCTTCTATGATAGTGCATGTTGCGTTTAATGTTACTGAACCACCAACGTTAAGCTACTGTAGGAAAACTGGGAAATTTGAATACCACTAAGATCAGATAAAATTAACAATCTTGATCAATGGAGCAATAGATGAAACTAAAAGGTTGGAGTCGGCGCTATATTGAAATCCATGTGAATGGTTTGGCCTTCGGGTCAACCGGCGACTTCTCTACTCACCTTTGTTGGCATTCTGCTGCTTTAAATAGGGCTTTTGTATCTTCTTTTTGATGTTTTTGTGATATTTATAGAAGCCAATTTGATACTGTTGGATGGTGATTGATAGAGGCTCAACAATTTTGTAGGAATGATCTTTGAAATGGTCTTTTGGGTGATTCTATTTAATAGACTCAGTAATGATTTTGCTCTATTGTTTTTCTATCCTTGCAGGTACATTGAAGCTAGTAAATCTCGTCTTTATCAGTCTGAAGATAAAAGTAGTACTATCGAAGCCCAAGCAGTACTTTTGTATATCTTTGAGAATATACTGAAATTGCTGCACCCCTTCATGCCATTTGTCACTGAAGCTCTCTGGCAGGTGATTTTAATTTGTTTTATTCAATGTTGCCACATTAATACTGCATCTTTATCTCGCCAACATCTTTACCAGTGCTGTGTATTGGAAGAGTAGGAAACATGTTATCTTGCCATGTAAGCATCACAAAACTCCTTTTCTTGTTTTAGTGCTTCAAGGGGTATAGCAACTACAATCTTGAGAGTTTCCCTTCATACGGCTCGAATCCCAACTAGTTGGAGAAAGGGTGAAAACCATGATACCTTTTTTTTATGGAGAAAACCATGATACCTGACAGCACACCCTGGAAAACGAGTCCCTTATCCAACCACATAGGGTTGTAAAAAGAGAACCCGGCCACCCATTTCATTCGAAAAGGTGCCTCAGCGGCTATGCTTCTCTAGGGCCTTCCTTTAAAACCCGACCATAGACGTCGCTCTCCCCTGGTTGTTGTAATTCTTCAAAACTCACATCTTCACGTATCTTTTCTTCTCCTTAACTTGGTGTCCTAGTCTAATAGTAATACTATTTTGAAGACTTTGAACAGCCCCCCTTGTGCATGCAGTCTACAGCTTCATACATTTTTCTGTTAAAGAAGAGCGTTGAAAGTTTATTCCATTATAGTGGTAAAACTTGAGGACAAAATGCCTTATGCCACATCTAACCGATGCATTAACCCAGAGTTGGGTTTTAATGTTCTAATTTTTGAGATCTTTTAACATCGCGTACTCTTTTCTGTTATCTTAAAAATCTCAGCATACCTGGTATGCTTTATCATGTTGAGTAATGGGGTTTTCCTTTCAGCTTCTATGTTTCCCTTTTGAACATCAAGTTTCACAATTTTCTTTGTCATTTTTTTAAATAAAGATGTGAAGGATTCCCCTATATTCAAAAAATACGCTTATACAAGGTGAGAATTTAGTACATATGGAGTCCGTTGTGTTTGGTAGACCTTGCCTCAGTCTGCAATGAGTCTTGACATCTTGTAACTCAAGAGTATAAGTTTGAAATCTTGTGTTTCACATATTACTCTCCAATCTTATGGAACGACAGAAATATAAGCTGGATACTTGATTACTGGACTCTAGTTGTGCTTATGTTTTTATTTAAAATGTTACTATTGAGTTCTGGCCTTAGCATAGTTCTATTACTCATAGAAAGAGGGTCAAGAAATTTTATTGAATATCACGATGTTTCCTTTGTTTGCAGGCACTCCCTGAACGGAAGGAACCTCTGATAGTATCTCCGTGGCCACAAACTTCACTTCCATTAGATTTAACTATGGTAAAACGATTTGAGAATCTCCAGGCACTGGTGAGTTTAAATCATTTGTTCACGTGAAGTTGAAACCCCCTGTTATCTTTCAGATGGATAAGTAGCAACTGACATGCACTGCCTTCATAATGTTTTATCTGATTCATTTCACAGACAAGGGCTATTCGTAATGCTCGAGCTGAGTATTCTGTTGAGCCGGCAAAACGGATATCTGCAACTGTAGTCGCAAATCAGGAAGTCCGCCAATATATATCTGTAAGTGCAGAGTTTCTTTATCTCTTCCACCCTGTTTTGTGGTCTGTCTTCCAGTGTCCTCTGAATTTATTTTTGTTACTCTACAGACTTAAAAGCATTAATTTTTGCCAGACACTCAGACCCTGCATATGTCCTCCCATGTAGCTAATAGCCTAAGACCGCATAATATCAAGATTTACTGTTTCTAAGAAGCATCTCAAGATGCATGCGTCATATTATTAGGTGCTCATGTCATTAAACCATCCTTTAATTTTTTTAGAAATAAATTGACGTGATCATGATGAGTGACAATCACTCTGTTTCTTGGAGGTGGCCAAGTCCATGGCAGAGGCCTTGTAGTACTGGGTAATAGAGCTGTTCAAAAAACCCAAACCCGCCAACCTGAACCGAAATTTAGGGTACCCGATCCGAAAATTGTCAAAGGGTACCCGAACCAAACTACCCGGACATTTCTAGTAAGAAAGGTTCCATCAACCGGACCCGATATTTCGGGTACCTGAAAGCTGAGTACCCAAATATTCTCGGTTCAGGTACGGGTAGCCGTTTTAACTACCCAAAAATTCGGGTACCCGACCCACAACTGTAGTTTGTGTGTCTATCCGCATTTGAACACCCGTACTGGGTAATATATGATGATTTTCTATCCTAAAACCAATTGGCAATAGGAATAACTCTCTAAGAGTTTATACAGGTTAACTCCCTGATACCATAACTCCTTGGCATGCAATTCACGGTTGAGGGGCCCATGATCAACTCTCATGCAATTCACGGTTAAGAGTTCATACAGGTTAACTCCCTGATACCAATTTGGACGATTTGTACCCAAAAAGACCATTTGTTAGCTGAGTCTTTTGTGAAAATTGATAGAGATCCTTGTATTTAGATGCGAAACACTGGGCTAAGAGTATTATTTTCAATCCGAAGCATGTTGTGGAAAGAAAATTCTTTTGGTGCACATAGCGGTACACTTATTTGTAAAGGATTTGTAGGTGGATGTACTAAGCCATCGGATTTTGGTAATGCTGGGTGCTAAACGTTTTGTTTTATACGCTGGGGACCGGTTGGCTTCAGACCACTTGAGTGAAAACCCAGTCAAAACCAGCAAACTGGACTGATTTGACCGGTTTTGACTCTAATATATTTTCCAATTTTTTCTTTAATTTCATGCATTGAAATATTTAACTACAAAAAAATTCGCTCTACACTGCTTTATGCCGGTCGAACAGGTTGAACCATCAAATGGGTAAGGTGACCGCTGACCGGTTCTCGTTACATGTCCACTCCCATTTGTAAAACATTGATTCAATTCATTGCAGACCAACAATACACGCTTTTATTCATGGGCTTGAGGCCTGGGCCTTTGGTTTGGAGTGATCTGGTTCAGTTTTGAGTGCTCCCTGTTATAATTTTGGAATTAGCTGATGGTAATCAATATAACTTTGAATTCAGGAAGAGAAAGAAGTTCTAGCACTCCTATCGCGGCTGGATGTGCAAGACTTGCACGTTACGGAATCACCCCCAGGTTAGATGTTGTTCGAAAACTCAGTATTTATTTCCTCGGTAACAAGAGCTGCTGCTTTTGGTGATTCTTTTTATTTTTCTTACATAATCTTCAGAACATGCAAATCAATCTGTCCACCTAGTAGCTAGCGAAGGGTTGGAGGCTTATCTCCCTCTTGCCAACATGGTTGATATCTCCGCTGAAGTGCCTCGACTTCAGAAGCGCCTTTCTAAGTTAGAAGCGGAACATAAAGGACTAAAAGCGCGCCTCAATTCACCCAAGGTACTTCATCTGATAAGCATATTTTTGTAACTTCGTTGTCTATATTTATTGTATTTCTTTCTCTTCCCATTGGTGTGCGGTGGCCTTAAGGATCTAATTCATGTTCACTGTGGTCACTTTGGAGCAATTAAAAAAGTAGAGATAGGACCGTAGAACCACATTGTGCTGCCTAAGTGCCTATAACTGCTCTTATAACCAACTAGTGTAATCCCATAAATGGATACATGAGTTGTTATAATTGAGAGAAACCCGACCCATAAATAATGGGTTTCGAACACATCAACCGGAATCTGTAACCTATTTAACCTACGAATCCAGAAAATCCTGATCGAAACAACCTGCTTGTCTGAATGAATTTCAAAGTACACTTTACATTTTCATTTAATTTGAAATGTAATAGAATAAAATTATTTGTATAGGATAAAACAAATTGTACAATCTCGTTGGGTTTTGATCAAACAAAACTCGTTACGACCAAGAAATACCAAACCCGAAATGACTGAACCCCAAAAAGACCGATCCCCTGGGATGACCAAACCCGAACCTTACCGGAAGAGCGATTTGCCAGGTCTAAGCTGTCGTGAATTTGTTAATACTACTTTTTACGGCGACCATATGTTGTAGCAGTTCCATAGATTCAAATAATGGCATTACGTTACAAGACTTACTGACAGACACGTATTGAGTTTGGCATGTACCGTTACGTTTGACCTGTTATGTTATGGTTTGAAAATGGGGTTGGCACTCTTGGCACCGCTTTAACGGCCGTTAACATGGCCGTTATGATTAGTACCGCCAAAAAAGAAAATGCGGTCGCGGTCCAGTTCGCATAATCGGTCACGGGTTCGCGATGTCACGGGCGTCTTGTAACTGATCATGGATGTTGTGGCCCAATGTCGTACCACTCGTAAAATGCCTTTTGAAACGGCTGGAGCGGTCATAATGGGCCAGCCGATAAAGCGGTGTTGCGGCTTTTTTTTAACGGGCGTTATTTGATGGAAATACAAAACTGTTAGAGATCGGGTCATAAGGTAACGGTAGATCCCAAAGCCGTTACATAACGGCCGTAATGTAACGTAAAGGCCATTTTTAAATCTATGGTACCGCCTTCAAAAATTCGGCCACGACAGCCGCGATCCGTTACGCAACACCTGCTCCATCCCATTTCCGCGAATCCCCTACCATGTCTGCGCTTGAAAACCTTGGCGGTTCCTACTCTTCATGTTTGATAGTCACCTGCGTTATGCTGATTCCAGTGTTAAACTTTGACTTGTAGTTTGTAGAAAAGGCACCAGAAGATGTCGTACGTGGGGCTCAAGAAAAGGCAGCAGAAATGGAAGAGAAGATTAATCTTACTAGGAATCGTATCGCTTTCCTTGAATCCACCTTTTTGGCAAAGGAGAAAGACCCTGTTTTACAAAATGCTTAGTGTCAATTTACTTATCTGTTTCTTGGGGCATAAAATAACACGTGTCCTCTAATTTTGACATCTTGTAAATTACTGTACAGTGCGTCTCGTGTATTATGTTTGACGGAAAACGCAGTATAAATTTGTTTGTTATCTAATTGTCAAGATGCTTGCTGCCTTGTTGGTCCTAACTCCTAAGCTTTGGCCTTCGCCCTTCAGGCCAAGATATGGTTCATTCTTCGCTTGACGAAGTTGAAAGGATGAAAATAGACAGCACCCGTCTTCATTGATCATCTAATTATTAAAAAATAAAATATAAAGTGGTTATGCAAATGCCTTTGCCCTCTTTCGTTAGAGGGAAAAGAGTTTTTTTTTTTTTTTTGAAAGCCAGAGGAAAAAGAGTTCATAAAGCCAAATTTCCGGGACTTGTTTATTCCAAATGTTCAGTACAGTTCTATAGTATTTTTTTATGGAAGAAAGTATGGTGACTCCCAAAAATTGTAGCCATGAGAGCCACCATAACATAGTCTAATATAGTCCATTCATTTTTGACATCAAGTAATTTGGGCCATTAAAACTACAAATAATCTATAAATAATGTAAAATTAATTAAAAATAGAAAAAAAGTAATTGGATAATTTAGAATGGTGTAAAGAAATTTAAATATTGCTCATAATTTTTTATAATTTTTTTTTTGATGTTTTCAAGTTTAAATTTTAATATTTTAATTTAATTTTCCAAAAAAAAAAACTTTTTATGCTCAAAATAAATTTTATAAAATTATAATTACCTAACTCTAATTTTTTCAGATTTTTTCAAGTTATAGTATACCAACTTTAATAAGATTCTGAGTACTTTATATTAATTTCATGATTAATACATATGAACGGCCATGATGTTTAGATGGCGAAATGAATGGTCTTGATTAGACTATGTTATGGTGGCTCCCATTGGTACAATATTTGGGAGCCACCATACTTTCTTCCATTTTTTATAGTTCATTTCCAGTCAGATACCAACACAAATTTTCGGACAAGTGTTTGCACTCAGACACTCAGTATTCCCTCTATCCACACTTAGGATGTGTTTTGTTGTAAGGATCTGAATTGAAAAAACTGGAGACAATTTAAATTGAATTAAATTGAAAATAAATAAATTAAACTGAAAAAATTGAATTATAGTACTATAGATGAATAAAATACAGTCTTATTTTCTTTTTGGAAATGTATCTCAACGAAGTAATATTTAAAAGGTCATTTACACATATGCACTCAATATTAGAGAGAAGAGAGAGTGAATGGATGTGATTAGGTGTTTTGAATTCAAGGGTAATATAGTCATTTAAAATCATGACAAGATATACTATGTTTTAGTTTCAAAAATAACTAAAATGTTACAAAGTTGAAAGTATTTGAAAATTAAAAACTCGTGGTGATTGCGAACATAGCCTTAGAGATTCAATTTTAATCCACATTGTTGAGTCCTGATGTTTTCATATATATGTTTTCTTTAGTTGGTAATAAGTGGTGGAATACTCTAGTCCCAAACCTCATACGAAGTGGTTGGGTCTCTAATACAGGGGTGTACCTTACTTCGTACACCCGTTTTTGTATGTAAATGATTAAGATTGGGCCCTTTATTTTTTATGAAGTATTAGGCCTAAAACAAGAGAAAAAAATAAATAGAGTATACAGAGCAAGATACACCCGGGTATACGATGTAAGTATTCGAGTTAGGTGCATAGTAGTAGTGCATACCATCTCAAGTAGGTTCATTTATATGATCGGCCTAATTGAGTAATCTCTTGCATCTGGTTTTCCATATAATTATTGTGTAGAACCAAAATATGTTGAACATAGTAATTGTAACATTTCATATTGCTTGAAATGAGAAATCTCTATAAAAAATTCAAAACTCTAAAGTAAGGTAAACGTTGTTAATAAAGCTTTTTTGAATAAACTTCTTTGGAAAATACTACTGGGTTAGAATTGTTCGTCATAAATATTTGATTCGTCATGACGTTTTTTCTTATAAGTCAAAACTTAAAGATTCTTGGATCTTTAAACGGATTTTAAAAGAACGAGATTTTTTAAGGATATTTTACGTTTTGGTGTCCTGAGGTTTGGCCTAATTATGAATTGGTGTCCCGAGGTTTGGATATTATTTTTTTTGGTGACCTGAGGTTTGGTGCCGTTAGTTTCTTAGTGGTTTGACCGTTAAGTTGAGGGGTTTACTGTTAAAATTGGTGACGTGGCAGTTGATTTTAAAATTTATGAATGTTAAATGTCCAATTTAACCCTTTTCATTTTTATGCTTTCATTTTATGATTTGAAAAGGGGTAAATTGGATATTTTATATTCATAAATTTGAAAATCAACTGCCATGTCACCAACTTTAACAGTCAACCCTTCAACTTAACGGTCAAACCACTAAAAAGCTAACGGCACCAAACCCGAGGTCACCAAAAAAATTATATCCAAAACTCGGGACATCAATTCATAATTAGGCCAAACCTCAGGGCACCAAAACATAAAATATCAATTTTTTAACTAAGGGTATTTGCTAGAAAATAGGAAATGGTCAATCTATTAATTTTTGGCTAGATAATTGGACTTTTCAAGAACCTCTTATCTCAAAGCTTGGCTATAATCTTGATCGGGTAGATGCAACTCTTAGTGTTAGCAATTTTATTACTTCAGATGGACAATGGGATATACCATATCTAAATTCTTTTTTACCATTCTCTATTACTGATGTCATTAAAGGAATACCTATTCCATGTACTCCTTGTCCCGATGAAATGATTTGGGGTCTTACTTCAGATGGGAAATTTACAGAGAAGTCGGCTACTTGGGTAGCCCGCTTTATCGATGCAACTATTAATGATTGAGAATATAAGTGGATATGGAAATTGAAAATCCAACCGAAGCTACAAACATGGCTTTGGCAAATGCTTCTTTCTGCGCTTTCAACAGCAGCTGAACTTACTTACAGAAATATAATTAACAATGACCAATGTCAATATGTCGTACTCATCGGGAAGATGTGGATCATCTTTTTCTTCAATGTCCACAAGCCAAACAAATATGGAATATGTTGTTAACTGATGGGTGGTTTTCTTTTAACCCGTCAAATTTAGGTGTTTTTTAATGGCGAAATTGTTGGGAATAATCCCTACTTGGGCCAAATATCCCAAAAAAATCTCAACTTCAAAAAATTGCTAGGAATAATCTCTACTTGGACCCTTGTAGCCCGAAACGATCTAATTAAGTTTTTACAACAAGTTTTTTTGATAAATTAAACCTTACTTAAGCCATCAATTTTAATTTTGACTATGAAATACAATAATTCTAATGAATATATGCATAGCCAAAGTTTATTTTACATTTTGACATATTTTAAAATGTTATGGGATCATTCTGGGCTACAAGGGTCCAAGTAGGGATTATTCCCATGAATTTTTGAAGTTGAGATTATTTTGGGATAATCGGCCCAAGTAGGGATTATTCCCTTTGCCTTTTTCAATGCTTAGAGTATCTTAAATGCAATAATTCTAATACTTTAGTTAAGTTTGTTTATATTCTTTGGAGTATTTGGAAGGAAAGGAATGGTTTTTTATTTAAGCAAAAAACATTCTCTCATAATAGAATTTTAGTTCGAGCTAAATCTATTTTTTTAGAATGGAACACACGTTTAAATTTAGAATTGGATTCTAGTCCAACACCGGCTGCTGATAATTATGGAACCCAAATTAGAAATATAAGATGGATACCTCCTCCACAAGGATTTGTTAAAATTAATTTTGATGGTTCAAAGCTTACTAACTCATTATCTTCTTCTGCAGGTTTTATAATACGTGATGAATTCGGCAAC
The DNA here is from genome assembly GCA_900322385.1 of Pharnaceum exiguum. Classification (NCBI taxonomy): domain Eukaryota; kingdom Viridiplantae; phylum Streptophyta; class Magnoliopsida; order Caryophyllales; family Molluginaceae; genus Pharnaceum; species Pharnaceum exiguum. Next base: position 47,140 of record ONZK01001178.1, on the reverse strand, counting down.
TTCATTTCTGGAAAAGCGACTAATTTGGGAAACACATCGGTTCTTATAGCTGAAGCCACAACTCTTCGTAATGGGATTAAGGAAGCATTGGACCTAGGCTATACAAAGTTTCATATTGAGGGAGATAATTTGGTCGTCATTCAAGCTCTAAAAGGATTTTTTAATATATCATGAAGTATTGGTACGCTTATACGAGATGCACATAATCTTCTACAATGCTCTACAAGCTACAATATTCAGCATATTTTCCGAGAAGGCAACCATGCAGCTGATTGGATTGCGCGCCAGGGTCACTCTATAATTTCTAATTCTTCTTTCAACTCAGCGACGGATAATTCTCTTTCTTCACACTTGTTTTTTTAATCGGTTAGGATTTAGGCTCGAGAGGAGGACTTCCTAACTTCATTGTACCCCTTTTCAAAAAAAAAAAAAAAAAGTAAGGTAAACACTTTAACCCAATCTATAAATTGCACTATGCCATTACTTCAAAAACTTGTGTGGAACACTATATATATGCAAACGAAATAGAAAATTGTAACTAAATGAAAATAAATGTATTATTAATTGAGATTTAGTAAGTGACATTTTGTACTCATTAGCCATCATTACTAACCCTTCCCGATTACATTGTATTAAAATGATTAGCGAGTCTTTGGTAGACTGGGTGAATTTATAACTAATAATAAAAATAATGACTAGTGGCATCAAAAATGTGACTAATGATATAGTCATAAATTCACCCAGTGTGTATACACCGGGTGTACTTAAATTTGGAGTAAAATGATAGTGGGGCGAGATATTAATCACCAAAGGTGAATATCCTTGAGAAATAAAAACAAAAAAAGTTAATTATTTTTCTAATTTATCTTAATAACTTAAAAGGTTAAAGGTGGTTCTAAAAAAAAAGGTTAAAGGGAGGAAACGCGGAGTAATGTTTGGGCGCGCAGCAGTTAATAAATAAAAAATGGGTGTTTAGTCAGATGAGATGACCCAAATGAACTCCTACAACCATTTACTCATCACAAACCCACATAATAAAATCTCTACAATAATCTTAGGGGAAAGGTGGTGAGTGAAAATGGAAGAAGACCCAGAAATTGCTGCTAAGGCTAATACAAACAGTTTAGTGGACATAGTTTTCTCTTGGTCCTTGGACGATGTTCTCAACAAAGACCTCTATAAATACAAGGTGTCCTTTTCTTTCTCATTTCTTCTTCTTTTTCCCTTTGTACATTTGCATTTGTGTATTAATTTCAATTTGACTGACTAATCCAAATTCTGGGTTTTGTAAGGTTTTGTTAGTTAGTTCATTTGCTTTTACATTGTGCAGGGATTTATAATCTTTTTCCTTCTTTTTCTTTTTTGTTGTTGTTTTATTATGAATTATATTCTGCAATGTGTTGGGTAAATAAAAGTTGTAGACTTTACTGTGTGATTGAAATTGTTATGATTGCGTGGCATTAGGTTTTTGACTAGAGTCAAACTGTGTTAAATTAGTTGCTTTGTTATAAAATGTAAGCAAAAGTGGAGTTTGATACTCAATTATGAGGTTTAGTATGTCAAAAGTGCAATGAGAGCTGCGGACCCGCATTTTATTAACTTGGTTGTAGAAGGAGCCATACGAATTCTGTACAAGGCTGCATCGTTTGTTCGTAGTCTCATACGGTGTGGATGAATTAATGTTATGCAGAAATCATTTTCGTACTGAGAAGGATTGAAAATTTTAGGGAAGATTTGATGACAGAAGAGTTGAAGTAGCTCGGTTTGTTTCAAGAAGTGTGTTTTTTTTTTAACCTTATATGTTGACTCTTCTGTCATCAAAGCAAGAATTTTAATGAATTGAAATAATCTTATGATACCTTTTTTTTTTTCTTTGTCAAGCTTATAAACTTGTTAGTATCCTGACGAATTTAGACCCCTGCTTCCATGTTTTCCCAACATTCAAAGAAACATGGCTTTGTTGCCTCAAAATATGGTTATAATGCTGATTTTCTGTTTGACAGGTGAAATATATTCCTAAATCATTCAGCTCAATAAGTGATTGCCTGAACTGCTTCATTATACCTTTAATTGAAGAAACACGTGCAGATGTCTGTTCTAGCATGAACAATGTGTCTGTTGCTCCGATACAACAGATCAGTGACATTGAGATTGGAGACGACTACCAACCTCCCGATAAGCTTGTCTGCACAATTGACTTGGAAATGAGTTGCTCAGAGGGTGCTATTGAACAGCATGAGCCTGAAACAGGAGACCTTATAGCAATAACAGCCGTGAGGCCAGAATGTCTTTCTGATTTTAATCGCCCTAATTTATCATATCTCATAGCTTATGTGCAGCGGGTAAGCAAGATGCAAGACCCAGATGGATATAGAGTTACAATTAGATTGTCAAAGCCAATTCCATCTGAAGTGTTTAATCCAGAAAAGGGCCTTTTGGTAACCACTTATGCTGTTTTTCTTTCTAATCTTACTACCAATATTCGCATATGGAAAGCATTGAACACACAACTTGGTGATGGGAGCTTCAGCATCATCCGTAACATTTTACAGGCAGATCCAATTGTAAGAATCGCTGTACAATCTAATTTCTGATGTTTTTTGTTTTGTATATTACTATTCCTGATTTCATTAAGGTTCATTGATTAGCTATTTACTTGCTAACGGCCTTGTGTTTGTAATGCAGGTAAGCCAAAATTGTGCCATATGCTTTCATGGTGAGAGAAAATGGATAGAAGCATCATCTACAGGGGGCTTAATTCGTTCTTTGGACTTGAATGAATCCCAGGAAGGAGCTGTCATGAGCTGTGTTGCTTTGAGAGATTGCAGTCACAAAAGTACAGTCAAATTAATTTGGGGCCCACCTGGAACAGGGAAGACAAAGACAGTTTCTTCTTTCTTGTTTGCATTGTTAAAACTAAAGTCCAAAGTAGTTACTTGTGCTCCAACCAACATTGCAGTTGTGGAAGTAGCAAAGCGGCTTCTGAAATTAGGTGCCAAATCCTTTGATTTTGGTGGGCATGGCCTTGGAGACATAATATTGTACGGGAATGCAAAGCGAATGAAGATAGACGATCATGATGATCTTCTTGACATTTTTCTAGATTTCCGGGTTCATATGCTGAACATGTGCCTACTACCGTCATCAGGTTGGGTGCACTGTTTGGAATCCATAATTTCTTTGCTCGAAAATCCCAAAGAGCAATATCGTTTATTCCTAGAAAAGGGAAGTAACAAAGATGATAGTGATCAGCATGCGTCATTTCTGGAGGAAATGAATGGGCCAGATTCTATTACAGAAGCACCAGAGAATTTTATAAGTTCAGAATATAAGAGAAGGACTTGGAAGGAGATTGTTGCAGAGACCGTTGGAGGTGGTAAGAAAAAGCAGAAACTGGGAAAGGTGGTAAACCAACAGCAAAAAGGATTTAAGTCAAAGGCCTATGTTAGGAGTGGTGATTTTTCTGATGGGAAATTGACTTTTGAAGAATATGTAAAAATGCACTTTCTTTCCCTCCGAAATAGGATAAAATTTTATGTACCTATCCTGTATACGCACTTGCCTACATCTCTTGTTTCATCAAAACTAGTGGGAAGCATGATTAAATCTATCCATCTCCTTGAGAATTTCAGCCCATTCTTCTGTTCTGGTACTGGTTTCAATAGTGAGACTGACCGGATGAAGAATGAGTGCTTGCAATCCCTCAAATCGCTCCTTAAGCGACTTGAACTACCAGATGTACATGGAAAGTCAGAGATTAGAAAATTTTGTTTGCGAAATGGATGTCTCTTTTTCTGCACTGCTTCAGGCTCTATCAAATTGCATGATGATGGACCAAAGCGGCTGCAGTTAGTAGTCATTGACGAAGCTGCTCAACTCAAAGAATGTGAATCTTCAATTCCTCTACAGCTTCCCGGTCTTCACCATGCTATTCTCATAGGGGACGAACGGCAGCTGCCTGCTATGGTCAAAAGCAAGGTATAAGTACAAAGGTACCTTGTCAGAGTCCTTGTATTTCACGGTCGATTAATTCTTTATGATGTAATTTATTAGCTGAGCATTTTCTGAATAGGTTTCAGAGAAGGCTGAATTTGGAAGAAGTTTATTCGAAAGGCTTGTATCCTTGAAGTACGAGCGTCACCTTCTGAATGTCCAATACAGGATGCATCCACAAATTAGCTTGTTTCCCAATCTGGAATTCTACCAGAAACAGATCCTGGATGCACCCGTTGTGGCAAAAAGAAGTTACAAGAAGCATTTACTTCCAGGAAGTATGCATGGAACCTACTCTTTTATAAATGTTACAAGTGGGCAAGAGGATTCAGATGATGGAAATAGCTTGAAAAACGTGGTTGAAGTAGCTGTAGTCTGTGACATTGTGAACAGACTTATTCAAGGTAGGTCATCGCAGTAGTTTCTTTCTTTGATGCGTCCTCACTCACACGTCTCCTGTACACGGCCTACTATGCACTATCTTTTTTCTATGTATCATTTATTCTTCTGTTTAGTGGATGAGAATACATTGATCTGTTTGCTCACCCAGTTTTATTCTGCAGAAGTCAATACCAGAGGAGAAAGGATTAGTCTTGGCATAATATCTCCATATAAGGCGCAAGTCAATGCAATTGAGCAAAAGCTTAAAGAGAACAAGAGCATGGATACAAATGAAAATCTTTCTGTGCGTGTTCGCTCGGTTGATGGTTTTCAAGGTGGTGAAGAAGACGTGATTATCATTTCAACTGTGAGATGCAATCCTACTGGATTGGTGGGGTTTCTTTCTGACTGCCGCCGGACCAATGTGGCTTTGACAAGAGCAAGGTACTTTCTTCATCTTCTAGATGAGACTGCTACCGTTATACCTTAATTGTACACTTGGTTAGGGCATTCCTAGTGATGTTTGCTTAGTTTCCAATGATCTAAGTTTATGTTGACGTTCTTGTAAAATGGTTGATACGGGGTCAACTTGAAGTGACAAGCTAACTACCTATTGTTGAACTGAAATAGCGATGCCTAAAACTTTGGTGGCTGTCATAGTGTTTGTAATTGACTTTAGGTCAAACATAGCATCTTGATTCCTAAAAGAAAAAATAGGAGTCCTGGGAAAACACTGTGGAATGTAGGGTGTTATATTGTCTTCCCTTTGGTGATGTGAACTTCCTTTTCTTGTAGATGTTGCCTGTGGATAGTAGGAAATGGAGAAACTTTAATTAATAGTGATACTGTTTGGAAGAATTTAGTGGTTGATGCCAAAACACGTGGATGCTTCTTTGATGCCGAGGAGGATGATAGTCTTGCCCATGTTACTGCATTAGCCTCATTGGAGCTTTATCCACTTGATGCACTACTTGGCGAGAATTCAATATTATTCAAAAAATCAAGGTGGAAGGTACAGTCCCTTTTCGTTTCAGTATGAATCTCATTTGTCAAATGACACTTCAGCTGAATATTTTAGGCTACTACGGAGTTGATCTTTTACCGTTTTCGTATCCCTCCTTTTTCTTCACTCAAATAATTTAACTTGGGACTCGTCTTCTATCATAATTTTTAAAAATGTTTAGCATTTAGATGGATAAATAACAATTTATTTATAGTTCTTAGCTTAACCGTCTTATGCATCATTGTCTTTGCACTCTTTATCGGTTAGCCCAGCTGTGGTTCCTGGATTGTTGCTTGTCCCCAGAAAACAAGATTTCACAAATTGAGGCTTTGGGTGGTACCACATTGAGGCTTTCTGGCTCATATTGTCTTCCTCAGTTTTTTTTTGTCTAATACTCTTGAATTTTTCAGATTCACTTTTTCTTCCTCCGCCCTGAATTTTGTATTGATGCCCCTTCTTAGTCCCCAGTTCTCACCAATACAAGGCCCTGACACACACACATGACACCCATAAATAAAAATATACGGGTTGATTATTTCATGATTCCCGATCAGTTGATCATTGCATCGGTATTCTTTACACTTGTCTAAACTTTGATTGAATGGAAAATTATGCAATTCTTAACTTCTGCTAGCTACAATTTACCTCATTAACCGAAGTACAAACTAGGAGGAACACACTACTTTCTTGTCTACCTCCTTACTAATATTGTCAGCTTATTGAGGAATATAAGGAATTTAAAAAATGAAGCATGTTTGGTCTTTGGAATACGTGCCACCCTTTCCCTGTGTCTCTATTTGTGCTACCATCATAAAGGGAGTCCCGTGTGATATTGTAGGTTATTTTGGATGAAAAATTTCGGCAAACTATTGCTAGAATTGGGAAAACAACACTTCGTAAAGAAATACTTTCATTGGTGTCAAAGCTTTCATGTGGCTGGCGCAAGACTGACGGAGAAAGATTTCTTTCTTTCAAAAATGGTGTTCCTAAAGTGTTGGAGTACGTTCAAGTGGCGGGAACACATTTTCTTGTCTGGAGTGTGGATATTATTGAAGAGAGTTCAAAGTATGTGCAGATCTTGAAGGTCTGGGATGTACTTTCAATGTCCGAAATACCAAAGCTGGTCAACTGCCTGAATGCCATCTTTTCCACTTACTCTGAGGATCATTTGTATTGCTGCAAGTTCAGATGTTGCAAAGGGTAGACTTTTTAATCTAAACTTCTGAATTTCATTATTTGGTGCCTGTGATCTACTTCCTCTGCTTATCCTCGTCTTTGATATAAAATAATGTATGATGTATCAAATATAAATGGAGAACATGGTTTTCTTATCGTTATTCAATTTAAATTATCTCAAATTCTTTAATCAAAATTCACTAAGTTGTATCTAAAGTGCAAAAAGGAAGTAAATAAGCAAAGGATTTCAGTAAGTTGTTATTGTTCAAGTTTGATTTAAGTTTCTTTTTCTCCCATAATTTTAGGATTCCTATTTGCAATTGCATCTGTCTAACTTGTTTTCTGGCACTACTTTGTTACGGTGTCGAATGTCCATTTTAGCCATTGTGTCTTGCATTCCTGAGGTCCAGTGCCTATGAAAGTTGAAAGAATTATCTCCATCTTTCATCTTTAGGTGATTATGGACTATAGCTAAATGGGTAAGTAAACCTTCCAATACTTCTTATCTATGGTGAAGTTGTTGGAAGTTGACACTTCAATACAACAATTGGTCAATCTCGGAAACAACCTCTCTGTTTTCTTAAACAGGGGTAAGGTTGCGTACATCCTGACCCCGAGCACCCCCAGTGAATGGGGATTTACACTCGGTTGTAGACTGAGCTGTTCTATGGATAAGTACTAGAATGTAGAGAATAGCAGGCATCACGATGTGAGAGGCTTTTAAACTTATAATGGGTTCTCTGAGTAGTCACACTCATGTTTAGCATTGTTAATTTTGGGACATCCTTTGCTACTTGTGTTAAAAATTGGGTTACAATTTCCTATCATTGGGAATTTGCTCTGTTCTGTCATTTGTTAAGCACTGATTTGCTAATTATTTTTCATCTCTTCCAGAAATTTGGAAGTTCCTATGACATGGCCAATAGTATCATATGCTAGGGGAAATTATTTGACTTTGTTAGATTTCATGGAAAAATTGACGAAGAAGCTTGCTTTGCTCACTTTAAATGATTGAAGGGTTCAGCTGCATATAACGGGTTAGTGCTTAATTATTTCTTTTTTAAATCTAAACAGTCAGTTATGACCTTGGCTGACAACAAGTCCTTAATCCTTTGCCTTTATGTTATTTATTTATGCTTGTGGATCTTGTTTTAGCTTTCGCAAACATCATGCTAATGCATGCCCGTGTCTTTTATTTTTTTTTACTTTATTGGAGGAAGGTGAAGGGAAGTTTTTGTTACTTAAAAGTAGTGTTAACACTCTACTTACTTACTCGCAGTCTTCTTCATCTCTTTTGTTTCGATAGTTAGGAGTAAGTAGTGATTTTGTTTTATCTCTTGATAAAGAAAAGAGTTGTTGTCTCTTATTGACAAGCAAAACTCTGAGACCAGCTTGCATTCATTTAGAATAAGGAAAAGTACATGGGTTATGGTCCGGTACCCGCTAGGACATTATATCAATATTAAAAAAAAGGCAGTTGATCCTTCTTGTCTTTTCTCCTGTGATTACATAGGTACCTTCATCTTGTCAAACTTCCTGGAAGAGGTGCATGGTTTATCATGTATCTCCACTTCAACTTACGACCATATGTACCAAACAAAGGCTCAGCAAGAATAACTAGGTGATGCATAGATGTGTCAAAACTTGCCCCGGCCCGAACCCTTTTTTCTGGGTCTTTGTCAGGAGTTCCACCCGAAACCCAATTTGACATGAACTCGTTTAACCGTAAATTTCTGGGTTTCTGGGTCAGGGTCAACCCGAACCCTACCCGATCAACCCGAAAAGCAACTTGAATATATACATGTGTCATGTACATGTAATACTATATTTTATACAGTAAAATATTATTATTCTTTTGTATTTGAAATTTAATTTTTAATGTTTTTTATTCAAAATGATTTTTTTTATTATATTTTCTTGACTCGCTGGGTTGATCCAAACCCGGAGCGACTTGACCCGTCCGTTGAACTGATAGGTCTAGTGATCTAATATGAGCTTGCTTCAATCTGAATCTAAGGGTATCGGGGGGTTTATTTGGCATTGTTCCGTTTATCGTGCAAAGATCATGCAAGACTTCAGATATAAAAATTTCGACACATTCCAACCAGATCTAAACCTTTGGAGGATTTGGACCAACTATATCTATCTTCTGCATAACAAACAAATGGCATCACTTTTTCCAAGTGCTTTCGCAATGAGCAATGTTGAGCTCACTTTCTTTTCTTTTTCTTTTTTTTTGTTGGGGGGGGGGGGGGGGGGCCC
>ONZK01001178.1:0-22680 GCA_900322385.1 Pharnaceum exiguum | reverse complement strand
ATATATATACACCCAGTGCACAGAAGACTTAGAGTAAAAAGCTAGGGCTTGCTTATTCTTTTAATTTGGCTCTATAATTTGTATGAAAGTACCTTAGCTTGGTGTAGCAAAAGCCAAGAACATTAAAACTCCTGCGGATATGTAGCTCAAATTGAAGAAATAAAGAAAATGCTACGGTGAGTCGTCCTACACCTAAAAGTCTAGAATAGGTCTTGACATTCCCAATTCTAACATGGTCCATGATCCAAAACAAGCAACTGTAAAAGTTTTCACTGTACAACTTTTGCAGAAAAAAGGTAAAAGACAAAACGAAAAAAAAAGTAACGTGCTCCAAGACTCAGAGTAGATTTACCACGTATAGCAACTGACAGTCTTTTACACTGAATCAACTACCACCTGGTTCCAAAGTACAAAACCCAAATCCATCATCATCAGTCCTAGCGAGAATCACAAGAACAAACAGCAGTAACCGAAACCCAACACAACAACATGAAACGCAGTAACAGTCAAGTGACCTCATCAAACATAACATATTTTTTCCAACATAAGTACATAACATAACGTAGTCACAACTGTTTGTCATTTACCGTTTTACCCATAACCCATCTATGTAAAATAAAAGAGAAAAATCAATGTGAACCAATTTTATATATGAGACTAGATGGGGGGTCATTAATAACTACCCGAGTAATTATTAATAAACAGGCTGTGTTTTGTTCCTCGATAGTGATACAATTTATTTTTTTAGCCCAGTTCAGTTTTTTTTCTTTCAGTTTTCAATTTTAGTTGTAATTTTAACTGTCTCCCATTTTTTCTAGTTCAGTTTCAATTTAGATATTTTCACCTGACCAAAACACACACTCAGTCTCATATATTAAACGGGGTTACATTATTTATATAATTAATAATATAATATTAAAAACTTAAAAACAAAAGAGGAATTAAATTAGGATACACACCCAAAAAAGAGTAGAGTATGATCTTGATCTCCTCCTCTAGGGCCTAGGCTCCTTCTCCACCCCCACGTGGTGAATTGACATCACTACCCTTACCCCCCACCAACACCTCACTGCTATATATAGAGCACTCCACTCTCTCTCCTTTCCCCACCTCATCACTGTGATCTCTCCCTTTCTCTCTCTCTCACTTTCTTACACACTCTCTTATACTCTCCTTGTCTAAGAGATCACACCACCAACACCACCACCAACAACAATGGCAGCAGGAAGAATGACCAACGAAGACGCCGCCCTCATCGAGTCCATCCTTAGGGAGGACGCCGAGCTGAGCGGCACCCGTTACGACACCAACTGGAAAAAAACCGAAGAAAACAACGACACGGAATGGAAAACCGTCTCGTACCCACGTCGGGCCAAGAAGCAGACCGCCAATTCTCCGGTGACGGAGGGTGGCGGCGCTGACGGCGGTGACGGGGAGGCGTTTCGGCAGATCGATGAGGTGTCGGAGGAAAGGCACAAGCGGCTCGTCGAGACGCAACGTGCCGCCCTTGCCGCCGCCGTGGCAGACGCCGGAGGATCGGTGGGGGAGGATTCCGGTGATGATGACGGGGGATTCCCTGGAAAGGGGTCGTCTGTTAGCGGTGGCGGTGACGAGAAGCCGAAGAAACCGAAGGTGAAGAAGGTGAAGAAGGTGAAAGGGCCGAAGGTGTCGGTCGCCGAGGCGGCTGCCAAGATCGAGGCTGATCACCTTGCTGCTCATCTTGTCGAAATCACCGTAAGATCAAATTTACTATTTTATTTTATTTATTTAAATTTTAGTTTTTTGAATTGTGGGTTTTGTTTGGTCTCTGTTTACACTGTGATCTCTATATTTTTTTTTTTAAAAATGTTTATCATGCATTGAATTCCCTTAAATTCAGTTGTGTGGAAATTAATGTGACATGAATTGTCTTAAATAAAGTTTTTGCAATTTTTAAAAGAATTTGTTTTCATGACATATATTGAAAAATGAAAATTCTTTTGTGTGTTGGTTGTTTACAGGGATCATATGAGACACAGAAGGATATACAGCTTATGAGATTTGCGGATTATTTCAGAAAGGCATTTTTATCAGTGGGATCAGCACAGTTCCCTTGGATTAACATCCTCAAAGAGTCTACTGTCGCCAAAATGGTGGATGTAAGTTTTTGCATTAGAAAAGTGTTTTGTTTGTTTTATTGAAAGATTCAAACTTGATGTCAATTTGATAACCCCCCACCTGTTAATAATCTGTAATAATGAAAGTTATGTGATTGTGGTTGACTAGTTGACTAAAGAATGTCAATGGAAGAAGACTACTGGATTTAGGAAATAACAATGTAAATTATTATATTAAACGTGTAAGCAAATGGATGAACAATTTAATAATGGAGGTGAAAAAGTGAAAAAGTGCAACTGTTTTTTCATCATTTGGATAAGGAAAAGTTTTTAGGCAAAAAGAGCAGGCTTCCTTTGATATAACATAGATAATCTCTCCAAGGGATATTCCCCTAGAAAAAGTTGTTATCTTTTTAGGTTATCTCTTGTAAATTTTGTATGTGTAGTCAGTCAGTTGTTTATGGGTATCAAATGTGAATCTTAGGTAGAATAGAAGCTTGCAGATGCGGTTCTAAGTACCAAGTACCTGAACATGGAGCCATTTGTTTTATGTTAATGTTCTCTTCGATATAACTGGAAATGTGGTGTCTTTTATCTGCATCAATGTAATCAATGCAACTTATTGTTCACCCACTGTGCTTTACTTGTTTTTAATTATGTTCATTTTTTCTTGCGCGCCAATGGCAGATTCCTCTATCTCATGTGCCGGAAGCTGTATACAAGACATCAATGGACTGGCTAAACCGCCAGCCATTGGAAGCACTTGCATCGTTTGCCTTGTCACTGTGGGATGGCATTCTGGCTGACTTGGCAATCCATCAGGGTCCTGTCAAGGGATCCAAGAAGGTGGCTCCGCAGCCATCTTCAAAATCTCAGGTACGACTGCCATCGGCTTTCCAATGTATTAGCACTCTCCATTGTTATTGTTACGATCTTTCAATCGACTTTTATGCATGTTGTAACCACCAATATGTCTAGGCTAGATTCGTTATGGTATGGATATTGCATTTTTGTCGTTTACGATGATTTCATGCAACTGATTTTCAGTAATTAACTGTACAAGAGTCATTAAATGAAAGGACTGTAGGTTGCTTCTTACCTACGGTATTCTTTCCCGGCTTTAGATAATAGATAGGGAACCCTGTACCTGTTTTGGCATATATTTTTTTTTTTGCTGCTTTATCTGATATAACTGTTAATCAACCTATTATGAGCTCTCTTTCTTGCGTAAATCCTGAAACTTGAGATTTAAATTGAGTTAGAATTTCTGTTGGGACATCTATCTATTATCACTTTGCGTCAGATGCTTTATCCTCCAGCATTTTTAGGGTTGCATTGTGCTTTTACAATCATGAGTTTGCATTTTGATGGTGTTTCTCGGAAAAGTAAAATATTTTAGGAATTTTGTGCTGTAACACACCATTTGAAGTACCAGACTGGCTAGAAAACTTCCGTTTGTGTTGTTTTAAAATCTCCCCTGTGTAAGTTGCTGTATCTCTTTTCATGTGTGGTCGCTCGGTAATGAGAAGTGCCTGAAATTGTTCTCCACTTGAAGGTTGGTTTCCAAACTTACTTTGATGTTTTCAGTTATTAGATTTTGTTCAATCGGTGATTGTACAAATTTCACTGACTGAAGTTATTTACAAACGAACTTAATGAGGAATAATATGATATCAATCTTCTATCTTATGTTCTGTTAGATTTTTTTTCTTCAGTCTTTCGAATCACCAACCAACATATAATTTAGGTTGGTTACCAAATGCGTGTAATTATGCTCATCTGCCTGTGATGATGTATGCAGGTTGCATTATTTGTTGTGTTGGGACTGACACTTAGGCGTAAACCTGATGTTTTGATCAGCCTTTTACCTATTGTGAAAGAGAGCCAGAAGTATGTTGGACAAGATAAGCTTCCTGTTACAGTATGGATGGCAACTCAGGTAAATAATGATTATTTGACCAGAAGGTCAGTACTGATTGTTGACAAAGAAATATTAATGAGTATGTCATATGTGTGTTGTCTTTGTAGGCTTGTCAGGGAGATTTGGCTGTAGGTCTGTACGTGTGGGTACAGATCCTCTTGCCAATGCTCAAGGGAAAATCTGCCAATCCGCAGTCAAGAGATCTCATATTGCAGCTGGTTGAAAGGTTCCAATCTGGATAACTGAGATAAATCTATATTTATTAGCTGGATTTGTTTCTGGGATGGTTTCCTTTGATTATCTATTTACCGTTTAAAGGTCTTTTTTTCCCCTTATGTTTTATATTTGTGTCACAGAATCCTATCTACTCCAAAAGCTCGGCAAGTACTGTTAAATGGAGCTGTCAGAAAAGGAGATCGGCTTGTGCCACCAGCAGCCCTAGACACTTTAATGAGATTGGCATTCCCTTCAGCTTCCTCCAGAATTAAGGTAATTACTTTTTAGCTTTCAATCTGCCATTCCTAAGGGAGAAACTGTTTCTTATGCAACCCGACAGATTCTTGAATTACTATGTACTCAATTTAATAACAATGGCAGGCAACTGAGAGGTTTGAAGCTGTATATCCGACCTTAAAAGAGGTGGCTCTGGCAGGTTCTCCAGGGAGCAAAGCGATGAAGCAAGTCGTGCAACAAGTAATGAGTTTTTCTATTAAAGCTATTGGTGAAGGTAAATCTCAATCGGTACATAACTATTTTCTCTTGGTTTTGGCTATAACCTGCACTTCTACATGTCACCTATGATAACTCATACATGCAATTTCCTTACACAGGCGTAACAGAATTATGCAATGAAGCTAGTGATGTCTTTATATGGTGTTTGACTGAAAACCCCGAATCATTCAAGCATTGGGTGAGTGAGATATTTTCCCTTACTCTTTCTTAGTGTTAGTGAGACCTTGTACAAGTCATTCATGTTTCTATTTTTCTACTCTGGTTTGTTGTTTTGACTTTAATTCTTGGAGCAGGACAATTTGTATCTAGATAACATTGAGGCTAGTGCTCTAGTTCTCAAAAAGCTTATAGATCAAAAGAAGCTGCACTCTGCTAAGGCCCCGGAACTTAAATCAGTGAAGTCCACTCTGTACAGTTTCAAGCAGAAGGTATCACATCGATCTTGTTATATAGGCATGCATAACCCTAAAAGATGAAACTGCAGGATAGAGCAATACATAATTTAAACCATATAAAATTTGATTAATTAAGCAAAGGAGACCTTACAATTCACTCTTCAGCTAGGCCTGCCAAACCCCTCAGAGCCATTGAACAATTAATTTAACCGAATATGGATATTATTTCCACTCTCTGTGATTGTACGCTTGTATCAGATTCACCGCGTATAAACGAAAAGGAAATGGATACTACACTTATTGTCACTACCTTTTCCTTTTCAATTCCACATTCTAAAGTAACAAAACTATCATTGCATGCACATTCTGATGGAGTGATGGTGATGTGTTGCTTTTGAATCTTCTGAAATCTTTCGTCCCTTTATTTCCTCTGGAGATATCACTCTGTCACTCGATAAGTTGTAACTAGCTTCATTGATGTCATTTTAATGGAGTAAACGATATGAGATTGCCTGTTTAAATATGTGAACTGCATCGACCTTTTGACAGATAACTACTGAACTCAGTCCGAGGTCTTATTTAACTTTTGTTTTTGCGAACTTGACAGAATGAGAAAGCCATGACTAGCAAAGAGTATTCTGATCGTGTATCATCATTCAAGGAGGCAGACAAGCACTGTAGGTTGCTGCTTAACCAATTGTCCCCGCGAAGTCGAATCCTGATGGTTCTGGCTCTTTTTGCTGTGATAGGCGCTGTCTTAGCAATGTTGTACAAGTTACCTCATGAGCAATTGGATGTTGTGAAGTCAAAATTCAACTTAGACGAATTGAACCGATTTCTTGCAAAGTTTAACAGACAACTTTAGAAAGGTTCTCTTCGTCGTGGTTGAGCATTGTTAGAATAATAGTTACATGAGGCGTATAGGGATCACATAAGCTAACTTGCAAAAGATTGAAAGTATAGCTTATAGAGAGTAGATGTGGAATATAGTTGTAATCGCTAAAAGAAACTCACATTGTAGGGATTTTGTATAATCCAGTCTTATTAGCGCAGCTTGTTGTAATCTTATGTGTCTTACCTGAATAATAATATAATATTTATATGTAGTGCCAAGCACTTGCATTATATTATACTACTAGTGTTCATTCGGATTTGGGTTTTCTGTTTCCAATTGACTAATGAAAACAAAACCAGCTCAGTTAAAGGAGGGGTTGAATTAGCTATTTTCACTTTTACACCACCAAACAAACACGATTTTAAGACCACTATACTTAAGATTCTTCCGCAAGAGGTGACGGTGATGATTCTAAGCAAGGTAGTCACCTTATGCCAGAATTCAAGACACTCAAAACTCCCTTACCTTCCTGTTTTCTCCTTCGGGAGCGAGGTCAATCATGATTTGGTGTCCTATCTTAAGTGAAGTGCCCAAGTGTATTAGCACTCTTGCAACGGATCAGAGCATCTGATCAGCATATCATAAAAAGTTTAAAACATTTGCTTAGTATCGATCACACATCAAGTGCGCATAATATGACTCAGCAAGTCTTTGATACATCGGGTGTATACATACGGCGATCATATTGGGAAATGTGCACCCAAAAATTTAACTATAAAAATATTTCTTGAAAAAGTAATGAATTTTCATTTTCTCATTTCCATATCAAGGGATATTCTATAGTTGGTGACTGGTGTACCAAAGACTTCACAATTTGACATATATTGTACATAGCTCTCTAAGACATGAAAGCAATATAATAGAGTACTACTACTAACTACTTCAAAAGAATCTTTGAAATAGTACAATGTATGAATAATCGGCTATGTTGGATGGAGCATTCAGCTAACCAACTACAGTAGATAATAATTAATGGCCTTTCTTTTTCCTCTGCATTAGGAAGATATAACCGTTTCTAGGCAGAGATTGAGAAAAAAAGGCAAGCTTTTTAGGTTTTAAGGTCCGCAAAGAGCAACCCTTGCTTGTTGAAGTGAAGGAGGTTTAAGGGCACTTAGGGCCACCTCTCTTGGTCTTCCAGTTGTTGTAGCAAGAGCACACTTGCTTGTTGCCGTAGGTTCCTGGCGGTACACAGAGGCATTTGGAGCAGCACTTGACACAGAAGAACATACATGGCTTCCTATGCGACGTTGCTGAGCATCGGTAATTGCACCTTGGTCGACATTCTGGTTCATTTCACATAATAACACAACTTTAGAATCCTGTTTTTTGTTCGAAAACCAAAATTTAAGATTACCGGCGACAAGACAGCCAAATATAGCAGATAATTACATTTTGCCTCCAATATATATAGGTGTTGATCAATTTTCAAAATGCTATGCTACAGGCAATGTAATAAGAAATCTTAGTTCCTCCACAATACTTATTTGTTTAGCTTCTTGAAGGAACTAACTAATTTGTCATTCAAGGAGTCAAGAGAGACTGTATCATGGTAGTGTACTAGTGTTAGGTAAAAAACATGAACTGTATTCTGTTTTCGTATTTTCTTTACTTTTTTCATAATCTAATATAATTGTTCATCGTTCTCAAAATCTAAGCTTCAAATCACATAACCTGTTTCGGGTTTTAGAATTTTCATTACTTGAAACTAAGAGTGGTTCGAACTTCGAAGAGGCCGTTAGCTACCAATTTCTCTAATTCAATTTTGCGCAGGTTGAGAACTTAACTACTACATACTTTCAGGTAGTTCATTGCAGTTGAGCACTTGAGCTCCTAGCTCAACTTTTTAGCAACTGGTAACACGTACTTTGGCCTTTGTAATGCACAAAGTCAGAAATGCACTTCTTAGTTTAGTTGTCTACTCGTCTAAACAGCTCAATTGTTATAAATCAGGGTGCAACTAGATATTTAATTTGTTTGCAATGTGGGATGGATGTTTGTTGCAAGCTGAATTGATGTCCAAAGTGCCAATTGCCACGGAACTGATCTTAGACTCACTCGTTAACAAGCGTCTTTTTTTGGTTTAACCGAAGTATCCGTTTGTTGAATTTACAATGTACTATTGGTAATTCACTACTTACCCTAGCTACTTAGCTAGTATAATTGAGTTGGATTAGCTTTAGTGTATTTAGCTGCACATAGTGCACACATTTCATTTTCTGTCCTTTCTTGGATCACTATATCTATTCTTTCGAAAGTGTTACAGTATGTAAGTACCTGCAGGATTTCGAAGTCGGCCGTAACCCTGTCAGAAATATGTAACACTTGTCAGACACAATTGATATTAAACGAAAATGCCTCTGAAAACAGAAGGTTCGCAGATCTGAAGAGTAAGCAGTCGACTAATTGATAAATCTAAAATATCAATATATTTTTGGTTGATAAATAAATAAACTGAAGGCAATTAAGAAGCATTATAATATGGGATTACCTCAGCCATGCTTAAAAACGAGACCAAAAGCAGCAAAGAAAGTAGCAAAATGCTGGTAACGGGAGACGAATGCCTAGCCATATTGCTTTCTTTATTACTATTACGGAGTATTTAAAGTTTTTGTGATTATAAGAAGAGAAAGATAGTGAATAAAAATAGAGGAGATGACATATATTTATACAAAGGGATAAAAAAAAGCTGAAGGCAAAAAGATCCAAGTGCAGAATAACGTAACGTCGTCATTCTAGGCGTGATATATGCGGGCATGATGAAATGATTGAGAAAAAGCGTAAGCATTAAAAAAGTGGCTTGATGTATTAATGGTTTGTTGAGACTTGAGAGTGACATATGTTGTGAATTTTTCTTTCATATATGTGAAACCAGTAGGAAAAAGCCATTGTTTACTGTTGCTTTGCAATTTGCATCTTTTGTTTCATATCTCCTCGATCTTGCACTAATTGCGGTTGGGTTTAGGACTTACTGAGTACGTACTTGATATGTAGGCATATAGCTCATACTCTGTATGTCTCGATGGATCTCTCCTGTACTTGATTTTTTTCTTGGTAACGTTTGACATTGTGGATGCAGACCCTCAGTGAGCTTTATTTTCCATATTAAGCCTACAGCCTGCACACAGTGAGTAATCGAAGATATGATGCCCCACTATAGTTTCAGTTTCCTGAGAGCACGAAAAATCAGCACACTGGTGACTAGTAAGGACATACTATAATTTGCTTTGAGATGATTGAGCTGATAAATACAACCTTTTCCAATTCCAATGCTGAAAATTTGAGACTTGAGTAAATAAACTAGACGTAGAAAGTGGTAAACGATTCTGGAAATAGTCTCCCGATTTAAAAAATCGGGTAAAGCTGTGTACATCAGACTCCCTTAGTAACCATCTTTATTAGATGGGATTAAGCTGGGATTGTTGTTGTTGTTGTAGAAAGTGGTAAACGAATCCCTCAAAACACTAAGGACCGGAGTAAATTGCCCTACTCAAATCTGGAGAACAATCTACAAGACAATGTAGTACAACTAAACGGTATTTGAAGAACTCTTGCAACTAAATCTTATGTCTATTGTTCTATAAGAACCGGATTGGATTGGACTGGCATGTCGAACAAAAGAGAGAATTTGACTCATACAAAGATTTAATGCATTTTCAATATCCTCTGGCCTGTTACATAGAAAAGTACATCGGTGTAGATATAATACAAGCTGCATCTACAGCTGGTAGTAAAACTAGTTCTCCAATTAGCCATTTTGCTTCTGACAATACATGTACTTCAGGATCAAGGAAAATGCAATCAACCAAAAGCAGATGACTCATGACTCAGTGAAGACAGCCATTGTTTCCTTGTTGAGATTATGAATACAAAATATGCTGATGCTTGACACAGTCCTTGACTTGGCAGATGAAACTTCATGCATCATATGGTTACCTTCTTAAGGCATTTCGCATTTGTAGCTATGCAGAACATACAAATCACAAGCAAATCTCTGAAGCTCGTAATTCACGAAGATGTACTAAGATTTCATGAAGCAAATTCACTCCTTGATTTCCTTTGTTTAAGGAGCCAACACAGTGCCTAAGAAACTCAGTATCTGCTTCTAACGCCTGTAACCTACCATAGACATGAGTTATCTCATTCTCCATAGCCATCCTTTCACCCCCTATTTCCACCTGAGATACAACTAGCTTATTATCAACAGTCAATTCCTCATTGTCCCTTTCATCATCATCTGATGATCCCACAAGATCAAGCAATTTCCTTGCAGTGGAAGCCATTGTCTGTGCATGCTCTACAGTGACCACCTCATTAGAAAAGCAAGCAGTGTCCAAATTCACATCTTGGGCGCATTCTACCGCATGTGGCTCTTGCCTTTTCATTTCTGTCTCTTCAACCTCATCATTAAGCTTCTCATCAAGTTCCTTAAGCTGTTTTATTATTGATAACCTCTCTTCCTCAAGCTCTTCCAGCGAATCTTCGATAAATCCCCACTGGTTAGAACATTCTAGAAGGGATACATCCTTTCTGTCCTCATCTTCATCATAATGTCGACATAGATCAATTGATAGCACATCAGTTTCACTGTCAGAAGAGAAAGAGCTCCCAGATGTATCAATCATCACCATTTTTTCCTTTTCTTTGGCCTCATAAGCTGATACTCTCTTGTGGTACACTTCCAACTCTTTCTCCAATTCAATTTTCTCGTTCTCTCTTTTGGCCAAACGCTCATTTAGGAGCCTTAGAGCTTCAAGATCATACTGAGTTTGCTCTTCCATTACTCTTTGGTATTGGAATGCCTCCATTTGCATGGTTGCTTTCTCTTCTTGCAGTCTGGTTATCATGGCCATGGTTTCATTGGCAGCGGTACCAGCGGCATTTCTCTCTGCTTCTAATTCAGCATATAGTTCTTGCCGAGCTTTCCTTTCTGCGTCCAGATCACATCTCAGCTTTTGGATTATAAAGAAAGCTTCAACATCAATGTCTGACTTCAACATGCCAGCTTTCCTTTCAATATGGAATATTTCCTGTTCTGTAGTAACATTTTCTCTCCGCTCCGCCCCTGGCCATCAAAGGGGAAAAAATGTCAATCACATCATTCAACAGGTAATTCACTGTCTGACAGTCTGGCTGCATTGTTTAGGGATCAAACTGAGCAGTTGTGAACTACATAAAGTAAATTATCCAAACTTGATGTTGCACCAATATATCTTATTAGAAAACGGAGAAGTTTAAAATTAAATTGTGTTACTGCAAATTAGGAAACAAGTTGTAAAATGTGTTTATGCATGATGATGAGGGGACCTTATTTTCACTGCTACACAAAGTGCCAAGTAGGGGAAAAGGGAAATTTTATGGTGCAACTTTGAAGCAGGATTAAGCTAACAGCAGGACTGATTTTAACAAATTAGTTCTAGACTTCTAGTCTTCTTTAAAGCTTTTGCCAGTTGGATAGTAAACAAGCAGTGTGTGTCACATACATCACTGATATACTAATTTGATGAGCCAGAATAAAATTGTTCTGTATGTTTCCACAGAGCAAAAGTTGGAAGAATCTTAAGATACTACCATCATTTTTATGTTTCTCATTTTATCTCCAGGCCATTATATGATAATGTCTCTAATATACCATGCAATATGTTAGCAGAATTATGCAGGTACCTTCGTCATTATCCTGTTCTGACAATGCCTCTTCGACTACATCAGGTAACACAGGGTGATTTGGTTTCTCGTCGCTTACAGAAACATATACAGGGACCTCTGTCTCATCTTCCTTAGTAGGGTCACAGTTTTGAATCTCACCACTTTCTATTTCTTCATCTTCATTGCTGTCTTCTGTTGCTTCTCTGAGGTAAAAGCTTCCTGCGTCTGAGAGGACTTGCTGCTCACTTTGACTGCCAATTCGTTTGCAATCGGCGGGTTTTTCTGTCTGCTCTTCTATTTCTATTTCTCTGCCCTTGAATTTCTCTTGTGATAGAGAAGAGCCCTGACATTGAAGATTTCTGCTCAGAGTTTTCTCACAACAGGAACACTTTGACCTTTTCTCTTCATTCTCATAAGCCAAAGGTTGAGAGAACCAGCAATCTTTACATGTACCCTGTGATTCTACTAGCTTTTTGTGTTTTGTACAGTAAGCAAGCTTGGATACTTCACTGGCATGAGAATCACAAACCAGATTTCTGTAGGGATCTGTTCTTTTAGAGGGTTCGAACAAGCGGTCAACACTAGAGCACCAAGGGCATGGAGGTTGAAGGCCGAAATAGTTTGCATATCTCCTTATTAGATAAGAGAACAAGGAGTTGAGGAGCAGAAGAACTATCAGAACCCATTCCAGTAATGAATTTGCTAAGACCAGGGAAATTGTTTGAATGTACTTTGTAACCATGGTTGCTGGCTGCTCTGCTCTTGTTTCTGTTTTCATGATGCAGATTACTAGAGAGGCCTATGACAGTTTGCAGTTTGCTTTTCAAAAGGTGACAGATAGATGTAAGATGTTTAATAATGCACTCTTTGCAATATGCAGGTTTTATGAACTCCACAGAACATGCATACCTACACTGAGGGTTGGCTACACAAGTACAATAGGACACACGGTATGTACAAAACAATAAGAAAAGTAATGTAGTATTCACATACCATGCGTGTGCAAAGGTCATATACATATGTATAGAACAATTAGACAAATTGCTACTGGGCGCTCACCAAAAAAAAAAAAGCTATGTTGGGCTGATTGAGTGTGTGGACTACCAATATAAAGCATGATTTATTAAATATGCAGTGACATGCTTTGGAATTTGAAAAGGGAAAGCAAGAAAAAGAAGCAGAAAGATCACTACTCCGTATGTAACATGATGAGTTAAGACCTTTGGACCAACTTTTTCAAAGAGAAGAGAGCATGGTTGTACCAAATGTGACCTGTAGCATGAGAATGCCCTTCCAAAATGGCAAAAAGTAGAATGCGAAAAACAAAACAAAATACAGTTGATCAGATTGGTGCCTCTGGTTGTGTGTGCTAGATCAAAGTGGATTTTCTAATTTTACAGGTAAGGAATGGAGTATTAGAGGGGCCTCAATCCTTCTTTCTCTCTTCCTTTTTTCTCACTTTTACTTTGGCGGAAATACAGGATACAGTAGGGTCCCATTTAAACAATCAATATAGATTACAAATTATGTGGTCCATTGTTACAATCAATAAACTTACATGCTACTACTGATTATGTTCTCCACCATCACATTTAGTTATGCTACATCTTTTTACAGCTTGAGCTTTTGTAATAGATACCCCCATCTTTAGGAGATGAGAACCTTTGTACAGGGTGAACAATAAACTATACCAATTAGATTTCAGTATTGCACTATAACTAGCTAGCCTGGTCATCCTCTTCGGATACCTTCCGATCGTCGAGCATGAACCTCCAGTTATCACCTTCTTCTATCTCCCATTGTTGCTTCAACTCACTAATAGCTCTTGATGCTGCAGCAGCAACAGCTGGATCACTATCATCTGCCAGTCTCTGCAATACAAAAAATCATCAGTACGTTTCTCATAGGACGCTAGGCTAGAAATTGAAGAATGAACAATCAACCAAACGAAAAAACAAAATGACCTGCAGCGCTCCCATGCCTGCATTTCCAAGAGTCCACATTGATGGAGCTGCTGCTAGTGCGTTAGCCAACGCTTGCCTACACCGATGTGTTGCAACAGTACTTAGCATCTGATTTTTTTAAACAGGTTGACATTCCTTCACTACTTAAAACTTATTCACAGCATTCAAAGTATACCTTGTACTGACGTCGGGAGAGTTTGAACATTCTGCCAACAGTGATACACTGGATTTACCATCCATCGCATCAAGGTCGATAAGTGTTGTGACTAATAGCTCGAGCTGTACCAAAGAATGAAACACAACATAAGTACACAGGAAAATAAATCCACCAAGAGTTTTCACGCTGGATGATGTGAAAATTCAGACCTCTTCAGGATCAGTATAGTCAATGCCATCAGCTTCAGAAAGTGCAGCAGCCATGCTCCAGTAAGCTTCCTACAACATGCTTTAGTCACATTCTATATTTGAAATACGCATATCCCCTTTTTTCTTGGGGAGTTAAGGCAGCCATTTGGGCCAAATGAGAGAGGCACAGATATAAAGACCAACACGCGAGACAAATATAGCCAAGTTAAGAAGCACCTGTAAAGCTGTGATGCGATCATTAGACATTTTCCCGGGGAAAAAATCCGTAGCTTTTCCATTCTTTTCAAGCATTATATTCTGTGACGCTGAACCTCTGTTCTTGGGCAGTGGGCTGAATGTTTATACAAAAGATATTACAAATGGATTCCAGTTTACATAAAGAGAAGTAAACTTAAGCTATAAGGACTTACAAATGGTACATCTTGCTAATCATGAGGTCATGGATGTCCTTGACAAACTGCAAACTCAGGTAGGTGAAGTATCAATCAACTGATAGATGAAATGAAAAAGAATCTGAAATCACTGATCACAAATAAGTAAAAACTAACTAGAGTCTAAGATGAAAAACCTGTCCTTTCACTTCATCAGGCATATCAAGAAGTTGATTCAAGTACATTAATAGTACACACAAGATGACTTACCTCCAATGCCATTAGGGTATCCTCCATAGCACGTTTTTTGGCTCGAAGGTCAGCCCGCCTTAAGTCAGCCTACAAAACGGAAGCGGACATCAATAACAGAAATACCAATCATCCTTCAGGCATCACATATCTTGCTTTCATAGAAATTTAAACTCATTTCATTCATTATTTTTTTATAAACCTGCAGTACCCCATCTGAGATGGGACTACACTGTGATGTTGTTGTATTTTTTATAAACCTGCCGCTTAATGAAACTACTTAAACGGTCCAACTAGGAGAAACACTAGGAGAGATTACAACCGCGAAAATAAGAAAGAAAAGATAGACAACTTCTGTCAAGCTAATGATATGGTTCTGCCTACTATTACATAAGAAAGAGATGTAGCAGTAATAAACCCAGTGCTATACATAAATTGAGCATCACTTGGTTGTTTAATCTGCCTCTCTGGCCAGCAGATCCATGACATTTTAATTGGTGCACTACTGCACTTGTATGAGGAGCATTATTGATTCATTATCTACTAAAACTTATTGATTTAAACTCTTAATGATCAATTCAACATTGCAATCAAGTATGTTAACAAGTCAAGTATAGGCCTTGCGAGCCACTACAAATCATGAAAGCCAACAATCAGTTGCACATATAACTAGTGATGATCCGGCATGTTCAACGTTCATAAAAATATAATTAAAATGCACAAAGGTAGCATTAGGATATCAATAAACATATGTACGGTTGGTTACAGGGGCAAAACAAAATCACTATCCTTTAGGATTAGCATGAAAAAGAGATCTTTGAACAAAGAAAAAAAAAACTGATGAACAACCGAAGAACTGAAAAACCACTTCCGAAGGGGTAGTTCAAAGAACATATGATATCCCCCAAACATTTGAAAAGAAGACAAGGGATGCTAATCATGCTATGATATCTGCTAAGTTCCAGCAGATGACATCAAGGGTGATCAGACAAACAAGAGAAGGGCTTCTCATTCTTTTGACTACAAATGTTATTCCTAGACCAAGTCGGATGGTCGCACCATGATCGTAAAAGATATATAGAACAGTATCAAGGATGCTATGGCAATGGTTTTTCTTACTTTTATTTCTGTTGCAGGATAAAAGGAGACGAGGGGTAATATATGGCCTTTTGGCGAACAGAAGGAGAAAAACTTCAAGTGAATAGGATAGTAAGGCAGTTCAGTGGAAGGAGTGAGCACTTTGGCACCGAACTACGCACAATTCTTCGACTAGTGAATTCTTTATAAAATAAATTATCTGCCACCAGGAACAAACGGCCTCCTTTTGATTCCATTACCGAGTGCCTTTTCATTGAAGCTTTGAAACATGAGTAGCTGGACTCAAAGTTCGGTAAGATGTTAGTTAGCTCATATTTCTACCAACTAGTCGAAGTGTGGAATAGTATCGGGCACTTCTTCCAGTACTGCATCAAGTAAATAACCCAACCCACGAAAGCCAAAATGGAAATGTTAAGTCTTAAAGATATTGTGATTTACAGAAGGTTAATCGGCTTTCATACAAATCTTAAAATGGAATCCTTCAAACTCAGCTCTAATCATACACAAACTAGCTCTGGATTTGAAATAAAGTTCCAGAAGCAGTAAATTTAGAGAAGCAGAGAGATGCAGCAAACAGCCACCAAAGACTAAAAGAAAATCAGAGCAACAGTGACTAATGTTGTAAATTATCCATCATTAAAATTGTACACAAACAGGTTTTATACCATGAGCAGACAGCTTATTCAGCAACAAGAAAATGACAGAGATTGGATCCAAGTACTGAAACATGAAGAAACATACTGCAGGGAACAAGCATCACAACATGGATGAAGGCAACAAAAACGTGATTAAAGTAAACCGGCAAAGATCGTAGATATTTGTCATATTCAGTTAAAGACAAACAAGAAACTAAAAGCGCGATACCAGAAAGGCCAACTCTCAGGAATTTCTGAATTTAAGAAGACTTTAAACTAGAGAGAGTCCAGCAAAGAATTATAAGCACACCCAAAAAAAAGAGAGAGAGAGCTGATATCATGCCACACCTCAAGAGCTCCATCACTCCAGTGTCGATCAGCAGCTGTCTTTAGTCTACATTTTGCTTTGTCTTTTAGAATCTAATAATAGTTATACAAGAATATCAAGTTGCATATACATCAACATCAAAATTCAATTTGAGACATTACATATTGGTATCAAAGTGTACCGTAGCAATGTGATGAAGCAGTTCAGCCTTTCTCTTGACTTTTAGGTCAATTTTCTCAGTGTCTTCTCTTGCCCGAGCTACAACCCACACATGACAAGGAAAAAAAGTATCAGTACTCAAGGGCCAGAAGAAGTAAATCACATTCATGTTAAAAAGAATCATTGACAGATATGTAAATCAAATACAGTTGCATCAATAAAGAGCATATGCCAGAAGTTTCAACACAACCCCATACTACCAAGTTACCAAGCATCGATTACTTCATTTTCATCCTTATTTGAAATAAATGAATGAGTAGCTAGATGCATCTTGAATATGTGTTGCAAAATGGGTAGACATTAAAAAAGTAGACAGATAATGCACATCTGGAGAGTTCACTTCACAAAATAATATTCCTTTTCTTTGCTTTCGCCCGCTAGTGCATTTAGCCAAAAAAACTAAATCAAGAATCTCAAACAGCACATATATGAACTCACCATCTAGCTTGAGAAACTCAGAACCTAAAATCGCTACATCCTGACGTGCACGAGCATCAAGGCTGAGTATGCCGCTGTAAAGGACAAGAACAAGAACAATTGAGGATAGATAGGACCAATTGACTTCCACTTCGAGCCTCATTGTCTCATACATGTAAAGTAAGAAAGATCAACAAAACTGACAGCCTAATATGTACTTATTGAATATCAAAAAGAGACCAGGAACGTGCAAAGATTAAGTCATCCATGCAACATATTGCTCCAACCACACTGCAAAAGCGCCAAGTGCAAACCCGAAAAGGAAACATCTGAATAGACCGTCCATGCAGTTATTTAAGAATATAAACTGTGTAATACCAAAGAGAATGATCGACAGCAGCCCGTTCCAGAGAAATAATCAACCTTCCAGGTTTCAGCCATCAAAATGCAATAATCTATTTAGCACCTGTCTCAAACTCCTACGCCCCTTAAGGCGCCTGAATGTAGCAAACTTGTAGATGAGAGAATGATAACATATGATTCCCTAGTACATTTCCCAAAGGCCCAAACACCAGGAAACCTCCTTAACTACAAGGCTACTATGTAATGTTCTCTACTGGAGAGATGGATCTACAACCTATCAGGGATCATTCTCCCCTGCCTTATAGCAGCAAGTAATTTCAGTGAAGAACACGCAGACAATCAAGACTTGCAGATAACTTAGATTCTTGATCCAGTACGACGCGGAAGAATGTATACTACATTTCAAGGAAAAGAGCATCGTTCTTCTCCTCATCATCACAGGGGATGATCAACTCATTAGACACCAATACTATATGGAATTGTTGTATCTGGATCATGTAAAGAACTCCATTCAAATATCATGCTTCAAGTGACATTAACCTTTTAACAAAAAAAAAAGGAAAAATTGGCCACAACCAATGTGCCTCCAAGTATGGAAATTGTACATTTTCTTTCCAGAGCATCATTTAGGACAAGGCAAACGAAAAAATGCCTTCAAAAATAGAGCGCCATACTATTACTATCTTCCAGAGTAGTAACAATTGCCTTAGTTTCCCTTCCATTTGAATGAACACCATAGAAACTGTTCTTCAAATTCACCTATGCCACAGTTTTACCCAACCTTTCACTTCTTTTTTCTACATGATCGGAGTAAGGAGGAATACTTAAATGTTCAATCAGTGGGAATCTTCAAAGTTCAAAGTGCATTCCAAGGGTTGGCAATTGGAGATATCGCCGACACTATGCTTGCTCTAGTAATCTTAATTCAAAGCCTTAATAGGAAATAAAAGTAAATCCATGAAGCGCACATACCGGGAAAGCATAACTATATCATTACGGGCTCTTTCATTGACAAACTTTGCATCATTATAGGCAAATTTGTAAGCTTGTGCTAGCCCTCGAGTGGTGGAAGCTGATTCATCAGCTTTCCGGATCTCTTCAACATCACTTAGCTCTCTGGCAACAGAATAACAAAAAGACAAAGACAAATTCTCAACATCAACAATAATCATAACAAGTTGACTGATGGATTCATGGTAACTAAGAAAGTGTGAAGACAGCTATCATGCATTTAGTAGTGTGGCACTCACTTTCCAAGCACATTGTGACAGCACATTAGGCACATTAATAATGTGGCTAGTAAAGATAGCAATTTGAAGATGAAGAAGAAACTTAATTATAAACAGAAACTGAAATACTCTACAAAAACAAGGTATCCAATCAAATTGACAGAAAGATGTACGCAATTGCTATGATTCAGAATATAGAGTATGTAGATGTGGAATACATTGAAGCACGCCAACTAGATCTAGAACTCAATTTGCAAGAAACTGCTAACACATTTATGATACCTAGGTATATCAGCACAATCACCAGCTTCACTTGACCCCGTTTGATGAACTTCTTTGAAATGACACAGCAGCGATGTTTTACGTGAAACAACACAGCTTACAGGTTTTCTGGACATGCTCCATAAACTATCGGAGTGAAGAGTCATCCGGGCTTCCCTGTAATGTCCACAACCCTGTCGTGTAAGATACACACATTGACTTCCACTGTGCAACATGTTCTGTAGTGAATTATGGGCAGAACATGATACTGATCGTCTATTAGAGTTTGAGGTGTGCTCCCCTACAACAGGGTATCTCAAAGCTTTGCTAGAGCTCAGCACCATTGAGGGATCACGAGGAGAAAACTATGATACAGTGTGGCATTACACCAACAGAGACTCGCTGCAGGTCAAAGAATAGACATGAGAGTCAAACATATACCATGGACCATCATCCTCCACCACTTACTAAGGCCGCAGCCAAAGAATAGGAGGTTCAAAAGCACGTAAGGTCCAAGCGTGTGGCACTGTTACAACCTACAAACGCATATATGGACCCTAGAACTTTTGTGGGCAAGAGTTATTCATTGAGTCGAACATGAATTAAATCAAACACTCTCGAGACATCAAAAGCATGCTGAATTGGTAATCATAAAGCCATTGTGAAAAAAAAAAGTGACTTCATTCAGCTGAGATACTGCATCCTATATGAGAGTTGAGACCCTAATGCCCTAGATAGTTATCTTGAATATCTGCTTGGACTCATCATCATCATCATCATCCTCCATGGAATCAAATTAAAAACTAGTGGAAAACTGAAGTCTATTTAACTTCTCAAAATATTACCAAATCTACTTAGAACTAAGCCACTTATTCACACAAAATTACCAAGACAGAACTTTTGCAACCATACACAAGCGTTTTCACCTCCCCCTCCAGCTTCTTAAGCTAAAGAGTGAAAGCAGATCCCTTCTTGGCAACACCCAAATAACATATCCCTCTTAGTCTATTTTTCCTTTTCTTGTTTTTCTAACCACACCAGTACATCCTCTAATACAATATCTCTTAATAATCAATAAAACCCACAAAGATAACCAATACTTTCAGTATTGAAACAACCGGCAAAATTCAATCAAACTCAACCCCCCACAAGCATGCATGATTTTTGCAACTAAAAGTTCCATCAGGGTATTTAAAATAAAAACAAAAGAAAACCCATTTGAGCTATGCATGAACATATATTATGTCAGTAAGAAAATAACTAAAGATAGCATTTTTATTTTTTTGTATACATGCACACAAACAACTAAACAAGTAACTAACCTTAGAGAGTGGAGAGAGAGAGGAGTGGATTATGAAAAAGGTGTAGAGATATGTATGCAAGTGTTATGTTAGGCTGGCTATAGGAGAGGAGAGCAAAGGACAGTGAAGAGAGAGAGTGGATTGCATGGCAACCACAAGATAATACAACAGTGATGATGACTGACGACAGTGAGAGGGAGTGGGTCCCGGTTTAACCCAATGGATC
Organism: Pharnaceum exiguum; assembly: GCA_900322385.1. Classification (NCBI taxonomy): domain Eukaryota; kingdom Viridiplantae; phylum Streptophyta; class Magnoliopsida; order Caryophyllales; family Molluginaceae; genus Pharnaceum; species Pharnaceum exiguum. The sequence goes on along the minus strand of ONZK01001178.1, from coordinate 1,971 downwards.
AACCAGCTAAAATCAAATACGAGTAGTATAGTATCATTATTCTTTTCTTTTGGATTGGTTGGATTTGGTTGATTACATAAATACGGAGGTACACATTTACATAACCGTTGAAAACTATGTATGCCAAATGTGAAGCCATTTCATGCCCACGTCTGTTCATGTAGACTCCAAGTATCAAGGATGGCCCTATGCCCCTATATCTACGAGTATATAGACAGCTCGTTTGGTAGAAGGGATTAGGGTGAGGGGATGAGATTGTGGGTCAATTTCTTGTTAGTCCCTTATTTGGGTATAGGGATAGGGATTAAAACGGGGATGACGATTATTTGCCCGTTAATCCCACCATTTCTATCCTAGGCGGAAAGTAGGTATTATGGGAGGGATTATTTTTCGGCGAAATTGTTGAGTATAATCTCTACTTCGGCCGATTATCTCAAAATAATCTCAACTTCAAATATTGTTGGAGATCTCTGCTTCAACTTTTATAGCCCGTAACGATCCAATGACATTTTAAAATATGTCAAAATGTAAAATTGAAACTTTCGGCTATGCATATATCCATTAGAATTAATGTATTCAATAGCTAAATTTAAAATTGATGACTTAACGCAAGGTTTAATTTATTCAAAAACTTGTTCTAAAACTAAATTAGATCGTTTTGGGCTATGAGGGTCCAAGTAGGGATTATTCCCAGCAATATTTGAAGTTAGGATTATTATGGGATAATCGACCGAAGTAGTGATTATTCTCAGCAATTTCGCCTTATTTTTTTAACTAATCCTTATCTCAATCCCATGTAACAAACAATGGATAACTATACCCCCTCCATTAATCCCAATCCCCATTAAGTAATCCCAATCCCCTCCATTAATCCCAATCCCCATTAACTAATCCCAATCATACTCATCCCTTCTACCAAACGAGATGAGAGGGAATAGTGAAGTGGCGGAACCATGATTTTAATTTTAGATAATGACAAATTATATAAAATGTTTAATGAAATTAATTATTGTTATATGTTTAGAAATCTTGTTCATGGAAAATATAGGGTACAAAGAAGTTCCTTGTGTATGAAACACATTAGCTGTGAAAGTGTGGAACAAACTGTGGAACAATGAACATCAACTATGGAACATAGAACATTAGTTACAGAACAAGCTATGAAACATGTAACATTAGTAAACTTGGATTGAGTATGCATTAAGAGTAAACTTGGATTAAATGGGACTTATTTTTAATCTTATCTCGTAATATCAGTAAGAGATTTCTTGTCAAAAAATATATTGCACCTAGACAAAATAACAGTCACATACATTTGTGTGGAGATATTTGTCAAAGAGGAAAGAGATAAAATCTTATCAAATTTTAATTGATTTATTCCAAAACGTTTTTTATCTTCTCTAAACACCATATAACGTACACTTTAAAGCAACATTGAGTGTGTATGAGTGAGAAACATGAGAGTATGCGTAAGAAAGACTGAGGAACAAAACTAAAACTTCACTGAGAAATATTGCACGCATCCCTTTGCACTAGAGCGTGAACGTAATAACTCTTATACACACATAGTTTACATCCATTGTATATTCACGTACATCATTGCATTGTGTAAGTACTGCATTTTGTACTAGGAGTTATACAAAATACTAATGATGATTAAGCCACTTATTGGCATTTATTTAATATTATTAGAGGTGACAAAGAGCCTTGATGACTCGAGAAAATGAATGGCCCACCGGCCCATTATTGATAGCCTATCCCGATTAATTAGAGTTAGCCCAATGGCCTAATTTTAATTAATTAGCCCATAAAATCCCTTTTATTAGCCCACAACACAAGTCCAATCCACTAGCCTTTTCCCTTTTAATATTTAATCATTTAAATAATACATTTAATCATGTATTCATTTATTTAATTAAATGTTGCTTGGCGAAGGGTTAAACTCTTCTTTTTCCTAATATTTCCGGAATA
>ONZK01001177.1:104575-123788 GCA_900322385.1 Pharnaceum exiguum | reverse complement strand
CGAGTCGTAGTCGAATCGGTTAGGTTCGGTTCGGGTTACGGTTTGGCAAGATTGATAATTGAGTCGAGTCGAAGTCGAGTCGTCTAGGTTCGGTTCGGGTTGCGACTTTACAATATTTATTTTGACAAGTCGAGTCGTAATCGAATCGGTCTCAACGGTTTACTTAAGGTTTTATATTTCTTGAAATCAGAATCAGGACGAGTCGAGTCGGAGTCGAACCGAGTCGAGTCGTGGCCAGCTCTAGTTCTATATACAAATAGCCCAAGTGCCCAACACTGACTGATCAGTGATCACATAGAGATACCGAAACCCTCTCACAAACTTGTGAGGATAGTAGAATACCCATCATCGTTAGTTTCTAATGATGAAAATTTATCAAGAATTCAAGATGACTACATATGCTATAGTGATAGGACTTAGAGCATGATCATGTTGAAATCATGAAGATGGAATTAGTTCTCGGAGCATACAAAACATAGGGGTTGATACACTTAACCAGAAAAATGAGGTAGAGAACCTCCATGATGATGATGCTTTTGGGTGTGAGGCAAAAATCACACTTTCAACAAAAACTACAATGAGAATAAGAAGAATAATAACACGAGGGGAAAAGAGCCTGTACATGGGCGCTTGTCTGTGTTTGCAAAGGCAAATTAGGTGATTCCCGGATGACACTTTCATAATTACCTTATCTCTATTGTTTTGTGAGTTCGTTCCTAATGGTAAGAAACTAAACACTTGAAATTTCTCGGTCCAAGGTATTGTCTGTAACCAAACAAAGAAAAGATCTATGGTTAGCGTCTCTTTGATTGAGTTAAGCACAGGTATCCCTTAGCCGATCTATCGTGATTAATATTGTTCGCACAATCGCACTGCGTCGGTTGATCGATCCAGGGATTTCAGTTCATGAGAGTCGAACCCTGATCAGCTTAAATAACTGAAGTGTTAATATACTTTGTAAACCTGTTGTTGGTAATATTATTGTGTGACTAATCACTAATACATTGTGCCAACATGGTAGCTAAGAAGCCAAGGAATAGATTATTGATACCGAAACTTGTTGGGCTACTTCCTCATCCCATGGCTACTTGATTTTAGTATGCAAGTATCTATATTGCCATTATTGGGAAAACGGTGTAACATCAAACATTAAGCAAGGCTTCATTCTACTAGCTATCAATGAGGGTTGAATGAGTTCGCACCCTCACTTACGCAGCTACGCACTCCAAAAAAGAAAAAGAATATTTGGTTGAATAGTCTTCTTGCCATGCTCTTCGCTAAATGCCCACTAGTACAAAATTCCACAGCTGCTTAATTAGCCCCACTAGTGCAAAATTCTCCAGCCTATTAATTAGCCGTATCGTGTATGTTTTGACACCCGAACGTCTTGATCCAGAGCCACAAGATCGTATAGTAGGCGTATCCGCGTATGCTTACCTTTGCAATTTGCAAGTAATGCCAACTTGTGTGACTTCTGACTTCTATTTTGAATTAACAAAATAAGTGGTTTTTGTTTAATTTCTCAACTGATAATAATGTTCCGAAATTGAAAGTATCCTAGGTTTTAAAACGATATATATTCTTTACCAAAACGTGCTCAGCTTGCATTTTGAGGGTTTATTATGCGAAGTCTTGTTGATAAGAACAATTGTTTAGACTAGCCAAGTCTTTAATTAATACCTATGCATCGACCTATTTTTGATCAGAATATCAGATAACATGAGAGTGGTAATTATGCTGTTGCGCGCCAAAAATTAATTTTTTGGCTTAGAAAAATTTGATGAATATACCATTGAAAAGTCTCTAGTAGTATTGCCCTCCAATGTAGGTAATGTGTCGAAGGGGAATTAAGTATGCACTCAATTAAATGGAACGAAATTTCCACGGAGTGATTGACCTGGCAATTGAAGTTTCTTCTACGATTGATTAGCTAGGCTTAGTTTGTTACCAATCCTCGTACATAACTATAATTTCCACTATATAAAGTGACAAAGTAAGGTTTTGAAACATAACAAAGCCAGTGTCTCCTACGCTTTCTTGTTAAACTCCGTCCTGAGTCATTTCTTCTGCCATACCCTTGTGCATTATACCACCATGGCTATAGATAGAAAGCTCTCTATGTCCCTCACCACCTTGTTCTTTGCCGTTGTGATGATGCCAAACATTGAATTAACAGGTCTCCATGGCATCTCCTTTGGCACCTACCTTTGCCCTCTTTGCGTTTCTATTTGTGTTCATGCATGTTAATCATGCCGAAAATAACTCTAATCTTATCACTTTCTTACGGGATATATGGTTCTATGCATATTTACCTAGTGCACTTAGTTGCATACTGCGCTGCTATATACAATTCAACAACATGCCCTAAATTCCAAAGTTAATTTGGGTCGGCCATACAATTCCAAAGTTTGTCACATTTAATTGAGCATGTACCTTCAAAAAGAAAAAAAACAGATAGCATGTATGTAAGTAACTGGTGTTCCATCGATCTGTGTCATTCGTTATGTCCGAATGTACCGCGTAACACAATTATTAGTACAATAAGCATCAGTCAATGTTTATGATGGATATTGCACTATCATTTTTCATGTTATGTTACACTTGCATTTGCTCAATTTGATCAACAATCTGAACAAGCTAAGTGACATTTTTTTCATTGCAGAAGCAATCGGAGTATGTTATGGACGGATTGGAGACAACTTGCCTTCGGAGCAAGACGTGGTGAACCTTTACAAATCCAAAGGGATAAGTGCAATGCGACTGTATGGACCAGATGGGGCAGCTCTGCAGGCCTTACAAGGGTCTGGCATACGCCTCATCCTAGATGTCGCTAAGGAAGATATTCAATCTATAGCCTCTGATCAGTCAGTTGCTATGCAGTGGGTGCAGACCAACGTAGTCCCCTTCTCATCCACCGTCAAGTACATCGCTGTCGGGAACGAAATTCATCCTGATTTTCAGGAAGCCTCATCAATAGCACCAGCCATACAGAACATTGTTAATGCACTGAATTCTGCTTCCTTAGGTGACCAAATTAAGGCCTCTACATCCATTGATATGACTCTGATAGCCAATTCGTTCCCCCCATCATCAGCCTCCTTCACTGACATGTCATACATGGGTCCGATTATAAACTTACTTAAAAGTAATGGTGCTCCTTTGCTGGTCAATGTTTATCCTTACTTTGCTTATATAGGTAACAAGCAAAGCATCGACCTTAACTACGCATTGCTAAACCCCGGGACTACTGTCACTGACAGCAATAATGGGTTGCAGTATAACAACTTGTTTGATGCTATGGTGGATTCAGTGTACGCTGCACTAGCAAATGCAGGTGCTTCTAACACTGCCATTGTGGTGTCTGAGAGTGGTTGGCCGTCAGACGGCGGAGATTCAGCCTCTGAAGGTAATGCAGGGTCTTATTACAGCAATTTGATCGGTCATGTGAATCAAGGGACACCACTGAAACCCGGGCAAGGAATAGAGACTTACCTTTTCGCAATGTTTGATGAAGATCAGAAAAATGGAGCTGCTACGGAACAGCATTTTGGGCTCTTCAGTGCTTCTCAGCAACCTAAGTTCGACCTCAGTTTCAACTGATGAATCGTAGAGAGTGATAATTATACTGGTAATCTAGTATATATGTAGGAAAAGGAAGAGAAACAGATAAACATACATAAGTCTAGTAATTACTGTAACGTCGAATAAGGAGATCGATACTTGTATAATTGAAGTGATGATAGTGAATTCCCCTACTAAATTGCATTTAAGTTCCTATACAGACAACTATGCTTTGGTGTCTATATATATGTTTTTGTCTTCTAGTCTTCTTTGAAGAATCGCCTTATTCGGTTTCTCGTGAATTTACTCAAATGAAATTGAAGTTTGGTACAGTTTCATAAACCTGCTTGATCAAAATTGAAGTTTGAAGTTTTTTGTTATATAATGGCCAAAACGCGATCACAATGACAAAAACTGCAAGTGCTCTTAGAAAATAATCCATTAAGATGCATTACCTAAAAAAAAAAGACAAACCAGACAAGCTCGAGAGCCTTAAACTGAAATTTGTCCTAAAGGCCTACAACAACAACAACAACAGTCCCGGTAAATCCCATCTAAGACAGGGTACTGAGGGAGCCTGATATACGCAGCCTTACCCCTGATGTCCTAAAGGCCTGATCAACCAATATAATTACATATGTAAGCTTTCCACAAGAGTTCTACCTCTTCATCATGATCACCTCTCAACATTAACTCTTTGACCGCCCTTTCATGGAATCATGGCAAAATATTTCCAAGGGTTAGGGTAACACTTAGTATACCTCTCATATATCTCCCTAGCCCGATTAATCTCATTGTTACGCAACTCGAACTCAACATAAGCCAGCCACCCTTGATGATCAGGATTTTCTTCCATCCACTTCTCAAACACTCCCCTAGCCTCAGCAATGTTACCCAATGCTTCCTCCATGTGTACATATTTCTGCCACAACTGATTTTCCCCAGGGAGGACAGATAGTGCATTGCTGAACACCCCACGGGCATCTTTCAGTGGCTTACATTCAATCGTCACGTTGACATATTTCAGCCACAATGTAGGGTTCATGCTATTCTGATCGGCTGCTAAGGCTCGTAGGTAAATTGAACAAGCTCTTGTTGGGTTTTTCCGTAACTCCGCCCAACGTCCGTACTTGATCCATACGTTAACGTTTCTACTTTCATCGCCAAACGCTTTAACTAAAACCTCGAATTCCTTGCGGTTTTGTGCCTTGTCAGAGATATAATCGATATCTATCGCAGCCATGAAGAACTTAATAATTTATTTTTGTAAAAGCAAAGAACTTAATAATTAAGGAACAAGGTTTTGATGTGATTTACACCCTGTTTGGGAGTGATGGAGGGGAAGGGAAGGGAAGGGAATGAAGGGGAAATGAAAATAATGGGAGTAAATGGAGGGGAAAATTATTTTAACTTTGTTTGGCTAGCGTAGGAGGGGAAGGGAAGGGAATGGAGGGAGAAATTGGTATTGTGTTTGGGAGTTGGAAAAATTTATACAGCAGTAGAGGGGAAGGGAAGTTAAAAAGTTTACTTCCCCTCCATTTACCTCCAAATTGGGGTGGAATGAAAGTAAAAAAATTTACACTGATTTTGTTCCCCTCCCCTTCCCTCCTTTCCCCTTCAATTTTTAACTTACAAATAAGGTAAAATCCCTTCCCCTCATTTCCCCTCCGTTACCTTCCCCTCCCCCTCATTCCCCTTGGTCCCAAACACGATGTTAGGTATGGTAAACGTATGCGTCCGGACTTGTCACGTTTATATATACTTTTATACTAAATACTATGGTTCCAATACTTGAAGCCTAATGCCGACTCAGTTGCTGATTTTTGGGCCTTAGCAACTGTTTTGAGTAGTTGCTATTTACGTTATTTTTTGTTAGTGCAAATCTTCTTTCCTTCTTTATGACTGTGTTCTTTGTTTCTTTTTCTTATGCTGTTGGTATTTGCTACCTAGACTCTTCGATCCTTCAAGTCTTGTGTACACCGGTGAACTGGTGTTTGTTAAAGTATTATAACATATTGATAGTTATTGTTTATTCTCCAATTCTTAGGTACATCGGGTGTACGGATACACCCTGTGAATTTATAACTAATATTATAACATATATTATTAGTCACATTTTTAATATTATTAGTCAGCCCCTTTATAATTAGTCATAAATTCATAAGGTGTACCAAATATTATAATGTGCGAGTGCGAGTTTAGGCAGACTATGTGAATTTCTGGTCTTCGATCGTGCATGTATGTCCATCCAACTGGCCTTCGTGTTTGATATACAATTTTAATCATGTACGGTCCAATTTTCCAAGTGTTTCCAAATCATGCTTTTTTTTTCAAAAGCTAGTGTTTTCAAAATTCACATTCAATTTTTTTTGCTGTAACGATTTTAAGGAAATAATAATATGTTCACAATTCACATTCAAAGATTATAGCAAATGTTTTATGAAAATTCTGTCTTACATATGGCATAGATTTTATTTGCTTTCTAATAAGACAAAAAGTTGTAAATATTGTCCCGAAAATAGTCATATTTTCCATATTTTGTTTCTTTTTTATAAGTTTTTTTAAACATACAAAAACAAAAACAAAAACCAAAATATGTTTGTTGGTCCTGAAGGTTAGGCCCATTTGTTGGATCTGATATCACTTGTTGGGCCTGAAGGCTAGGCCTACTTCTAGAGAGAGATGACTAGCACAAAAGTCTGATGAGCTTTTATCCTAAAACCAATTGACAATAGGAGGAGTAGCCCACTAAACCTATATACTAGTTGTCCTCCCCCTCTTTCACTGATGTGGGACATTGATGTGGGACACTGATGTGGGACAATCTACACTTCACCACACACATGAAAAACCTAACAATGGTAATTTTCAACCAACCCCGAGTTTCCACCTAATTATTAGCCGAATTATAAAAGGTATTACTCATCCAATTTTTTCAAAGGATCAGAAAAATGGAGCTGCTACGGAGCAGCATTTTGGTCTCTTAAGTGCTTCTCAGCAGCCTAAGTTCGACCTCAGTTTCAACTGATGAATCCTAGAGAGTCAGAGACCGAGTGATAATTATACTGGTATGTAGGAAAAGGAAGAGAAACAGATAAATATACGTCTAGCTTCTGCAAATAATTACTGTTACTCTCATAGCTTTCTTTTACAAGTTTGAAGATACTCGTATGCAACTTGCATATAACAAGTGATGATAGTGAATTCTACCCTACTAAATTGTATTAAAGTTCCTATACAGACCAGTTATGCATTGGGGTCTATGTTTTTGTCTTCTTTGAAGAATCACCTTATTCGGTTTCTCGTGAATTTACTCAAAAGAAAAAGTTTGGTACAGTTTCATAAACCTGCTTGATCAAAATTGAACTTTGAAGTTTTTTTGTTATATAATAATACTGCCTATGACTGCAAGTAGTCCTCTTAGAAAATCCATTGGGATGCAATTAAAACCTCAAAAAATAACCAAACCAGGGGGAAAATCAACCAATATAATTACATTCATTCAAACAAGGAAAATCATTAAGGTATAACTACATAAACTTGACTCGCAAAAAAGAGCTAGACAAGCAATCTTTTTGTGCTGTAGGAAAAAAAATCATCCAAATACAGGGGGCTTTATTACATATTAACTTTCAGCAATTGAATAGTACGGTCTATATCACTAGCTTCAGTTTTTAGCCTCTTATGCTTATTAGCAATATTCAATATCTGCTTTTTCCTCTTCAGTACTTCTTTCTGCTTCTTGGCTTGCACTAAACGAACGTCTCCGATTTCGCCAAGTTCTGTTTCTACCCTGTTCCATTCATCCAAGAGTATTTTTCTATTGTCTTTCAGCTCAGGAACAACTTCGCAACACTGATCAAGCATGCTTACAAACAATTTTTGTCCATGCTTGACACAACTTACATAATCTTTCAACTTATCGGCGCTAATAACCCAAGCCTTGAACTGCTTTGCTAGGTCAAGAAGTCTCTCATACATAGCTTTTGCATTGCCTAGTTCACCCTCATGTAGCTCAAAGTCGATGTACGCTTTCCACAAGATTTCTAACTCTTCATCATCGTGATCACCGCTCATCATTAACTCTTTAACTGCCCTTTTATAGCAATTTTGAGCCAGTGCAATTTCCTTGTTTTTCAGCTCAAACTTTGCATATGATATCCAAGGGTTGGCTTTCTTAGGGTAACACTTAGTATACCTCTCATAAATCTCCCTAGCCCGATCAATCTCATTGTAACGCAACTCGAACTCAACATAAGACAACCACCCTTGATGATCAGGATTTTTTTCCATCCACTTCTCAAACACTCCCCTAGCCTCATCAACGTTACCCAAGGTTTCCTCCATGTGTACATATTTCTGCCACAACTGATTTTCCCTAGGGAGGACAGATAGTGCATTACTGAATAGCCCACGAGTATCTTTTAGTGGCTTACATTCAATCGTCACGTTGACATACTTCAGCCACAATGTAGGGTTCATGCTATTCTGATCGGCTGCTAAGGCTCGTAGATAAATTGAACAAGCACTTGTAGGTTTTTTCTGTGACTCCGCCCACTGTCCGTACTTGATCCATACGTAAACGTTTCTACTTTTATCGCCAAACGCTTTAACTAAATCCTCGAATTCCTTGCGGTTTTGTGCCTTGTCTGAGATAGCATCGATATCTATCGCAGCCATGAAGAACTTAACAAACTAGGAACAAGGTTTTGATGTGATTTAGGTTATTAGGTACAATTCTTATATTGTAAATCTAGGTTACTAGGTTATGGTACTTATGCGTCCGGACTTGTCACGTTTATATAGTTGAAGCCTAATGCCACCGACTCAGTTTTAACTTCCCAAATTGTAGACGTGTAGGTAAATATTTTTTCCTTATTTATGACTTTGTTCTTTGTTTCTTTTTCTCAAGGGATAAGTGGATTTTATTTATTTTATATATAGAAAACGGACAAGTTCACGAATACTTCCATCGTACACCCGGTGGACAATGAGTATTGTACACCCTCTTTGTTTATTTCTCTTGTTTTAGGCCCAATACTTTATAAAAAATAAAGGGCCCAATCTTTTAATCATCTACATACCAAGGTGGGTGTACAATGCTCATTGTACACCGGGTGTATGGTATAAATTGCCCAAGTTCACGGTGTTATACATATCTTACCGACTTAGTTTTTTATTTTAAGGAGAGGAGTCTCTATTTTTTTAAATAATGTTTAATACTATTAATAAACAATTGAAAGAAAACTAATAAAGGAAGGTGTTGCCAATTACAATCTTTATTCTGATATTAAAAAAAAGTTATAATTATGAATAGAACTCTTTTTAAGGGTAATTTTTAATAGAAATTAATTAGTTAATGTCTTTGTACAATCAACTATAACAAGATAACTTTATAAATAAATTAAAAAAAGTGTATATGAATAACAAGTTCACGACAAAAGTTGATTCGTAAAGAGTGGAATAGAGGTTTCATCATTGGACATCTCATCTAGTCTTTACGTGAAATTAATTATAAGTCATGGATATCTATTTCTAAATTGCCAAAATACCATTTATGCAATTGGTTCCATACTCGGTTTTGTCGAAACTTTTATATACAGTTCACTAAACTCCAATTGAGTTACCTTCATTTTACAAAAAAAACTCCAATTGAGTTCAAGCCCTTCCATTCATTCAATGAACTTCACTTAAGTTCCAACAAGTTTTAGGGGCGTAAACTTACACCGGGCAAAATTGTTACTAATAATAAGATATGGACAAATAGTATTTATAAGATGACTAATGAAGTACAAAATATGTGTTGTAAATTGCAATGAGTTGACAAAAAACACTACTATGTCTCGATGCGTATATCTTAGAATTGGATCTTAATATTGGGAATGTGCTCAGGCTTTGTCCTATCCATTCGATCAGCTAATTAACTTACTTGAGTAGCCTGTATGATTCAAATAAACCAAACCTTTTAGGAGTCTAGACTGCTTGTGTGATTGTGTCTAGTTTCACTAGTCATGATGCAAGAGGTCATGACACATGAGTAAGACAAAGCTTGAAAACCATATAAATTGGACCTAAACTTAAGCAGCTCTCCAATTAAGACCAAAGGTTGAAGAGACATTAATAGATTGTGACAACATGCAATGAAGGGCATACAATAACGGAATATAATTGCAGTTGGGTATCCTCCTCAACAGTTTTGTACTATGTGCAGATCATAAGAATTGAGGTCAAGTTGGCACTATTAAGCTGACTTTTCAGCCCCTAAAAAAAGGCTTGACTTTTAAGACTAGAATGTAGTGACTATGTACAAGTCGAGTGCAGACCTTTAACCTTTTCCCATGTACTTGGGCACTTCATGAGATCTCTGCCGTTGTTTTTTATTTGGAAAACGGAGGGGCTTAACGGATGCTCCAGTTATTGTAAGAGATCCCAACTCGTACAAGTTAGGACGTTAGTCACGTCACTTAAAGACCATCTTGGTCAGGTCCTGCTTACTCCCTCAAGGCCAAGGCATCCCAGCAGTGACCCAGTCTCATCACTCATTGTGAGTAAATGGTAAATCTCTCGGAAGTAATCAGTCCTAATCATTGGGTCCAGGACACGTAAATGAAAAAGGGCCGGGTCTCATATGCTGCAAATTATGGTGGAGCTCCTATCCGAGATGGCAAAGTGCTCCCTCAAATTCACACGATGCCCGGATTCGAGTCCCACCGTCCACAAAATTGTGGGTTCATTACCAACTTAAAGACCTGTTATTGAGAAGATTGTAAGTCATAAACTCTTAAGCAACACTCAACAGAGCCCAAGCCAAACAACTTGAAGATCTCAGTGCCTTGGACCAATATATATATTTATTTTCCCCTCTTATCTTGGACTCATTCCTATGTGACTAATCGTACTCTATCCTGCTATCCTTCGAGTTAGGCCGAACCCATATTGTCTACTCCACGTACCTCATTGTCATCAATACTAGTAGAACTTAACAAGAACAGGGCTGCTGGTGCTCCATGTAGACAAAATTCAATCATGTCATGGAAAATTGTCGATAAACGACTTCGTCTAAACGTCTATGTGGGATCACGAAGGCAGAAAATTCAAGCCTAATTTTCCATATGTGGTCAGGAAATAGACTTCGGAGGTCTACGTGACCTGCTTAATTTTCCTATATAAAGGGGCATATGTATACTAACGACATCCAAAACATCAAAACAGTGCAATCTAATATATTTTTTCCCTCTGCCATTCGAATTTATATTCAATATGGCACCTAAGCTAAACCAATCAGTCATTTCTGGCTTGCTGCTTGTTGCAGCATTAATTCATAACCTTCAGCTAACAGGTATGCCAGACAGTCCAGTTATTTAGACAGAATTACTAGCAATAATACATAATTTTATATATTTTGTTTTTATTTCGTTTGTATTGATTATTCACCTTGCATTCTATCATGATCATCTGTGTTGCTTAGAACGTAACATCAGCATAAAAATGATGAAATTATTGTAACAAACATTATATCGATGATATGTCAACTCAAATTTCTTATTGATATATTTGATGCAGAGGCAATCGGGGTATGCTATGGAAGGAATGGCAACAACCTGCCATCAGAGCAAAGTGTAGTAAACCTTTACAAATCAAGGGGTATCACCAGAATGAGACTGTACGATCCCGATCAGAATGCGCTCCAGGCACTCAGAGGATCAGGCATAGGGCTCATCCTCGACGTGCCTAGGAACAATCTTCAGTCACTTGGGTCTAACCCTTCAGCTGCAGCTCAATGGGTCCAAAACAATGTCGTGCCTTACGCTTCCAATGTCAATTTCCGGTACATTGCTGTAGGAAATGAGGTCAAGCCAAATGATGCAGAAGCAGGATCTGTCCTCCCAGCCATGCAGAATGTACTTAACGCCCTTCGATCAGCCAACTTAGCTGGTCAGATTAAAGTCTCAACAGCCATTGACACAAGCCTTATAACTAACTCATTTCCCCCGTCAAATGGTGTTTTCACAGTACCATCATACATCAACCCAATCATCAATTTCTTGACTAGCAATGGATCTCCTTTATTAGTCAATATCTATCCTTACTTTGCATACACTGGCAACCCACAACAGATCAGCCTAAACTATGCCTTATTTACCGCGCCTGGCACAGTTGTTACAGACAGTAATAACCATTTGAACTACCAGAATCTTTTTGATGCATTGCTGGATGCTGTATATGCCGCGCTTGGCAGGGCAGGTGCTCCGAACACAGCCATCGTTGTATCTGAAAGTGGATGGCCTTCAGCTGGTGACAATGCTGCCTCACCAAATAATGCAGCAACTTACTATCAGAACTTGATCAACCATGTGAAGCAAGGAAGTCCAAGGAAACCAGGGGCTATTGAAACTTACCTCTTTGCCATGTTTGATGAGAATCAGAAATCAGCCGGTACTGAGCAGAATTTCGGTCTCTTCACTCCTAATCAGCAACCAAAGTACCAAATCAACTTTAATTGAGAGAATTGAACAGTAAGACTTACTGATAATGGCCAAATGTTAGTCAAAATAAACAGGCAAAACAAGAAGTTTCAGCCTTTCATGCAATAGTTTTTTCTTTTTTCTCTCAAGGGGGAGCCATTTTGGCAGCAACCTCCTAATACGTTGGCTATTGCATTGAATGATAAGATCATAGTTTTTTTTTTCCTATATTCTGTGTCAAAACTCCAAGCTGTCTGCAGCATATTGTGCCTGACATGTACGTAATACTTCAGAATATCGATCGAGCACTCGAATGCACCGGACTTCCTGGCTACTAAAACAGCAGCCACAAGAATGAACTAGCAGGAAAAATTGATCAAACACTAGCAAATATAGATTTTCTTTAAGCTCAAAAACACAAAAGGAAAAAAAAAAGAACAAGAAGAAAACCACCTTAGACAGGACATGATTAAGTGTAGCCAAAACATGAAGTCCTGGGAAATTGCCTCAGAAATGGAAAGCTGTTTATCATAGCGTCAGAGGTGAGAACATGACCATTTTTTTCCTTTTATCATCAGTTAATTAACACAACACGTTATTCAATGAACAAATTATCCAGTCCTCTGCCATATGATCATGTATGAGGTGATATTCAATTTCAGTGTTGGGGGATCACAGAACAAATTATCCAGCCCTGGATAGGTAAGTCGAAAATTGGTCGCAGATTGCTAAACTCGCAGGAAACAGCTCCAAACAATTGGCGTCTTAGAGTTAATTTCCTACCAAGAGCAGATTTGCGTAGCAAAGTTCAATTGCAGCGAAGCACAGCAGGAACTCAATTGGTCTACAGGATCACAAACTCGAAATATATTTGTACAAGAGACTGACTTCTCATCTCTTCCAGATTCACCTTTTGGATGTAGGAATTATGTAACATGAAAATCTATTTGCCAACAACAATATTTGTAAGGGCATGGTACATTGTCTAAGCAATCACACTTGCTTAAGTGTTTCTTTCCTCCACTATTTCTGATGGAAATTGCTGAGACTCTAACTTCTTGTATGTATGAGTGTATGACAATCCATTCCAAAATACGAGTATTCGTTAATCATTATCCTGATGATATTATTTCCGTTAGATAATCCTGATATACCAAATTCTCCAAGCAACCTTCATACAGAGTTTTCTTCCCTTATCTATTAGACTATCACCCGTTCTCACAGATGAAGAGGCGTTGGCATAAATGTGGTGATCTCGCACAAATCGTATTGTGACGCCTAACAAGTCACCACATTGCAAGATCATGCAGGCGTGCTAAGGCATTTTGATTTTGCAAGATCCAATATTACCGATTTCGAGTTATATTCGTTGATGTTCCATCATAAACAGAACACATATAAGAAGCCACTCAGAGCACTAACCATCAAGCATTAACAGCTATTTTCATTGTGTGATTGTAGATTTGTAGAAGACCGGGTGAAACTTAACCATTCCATACAATTCTGGCCTTCTGGGAGAGCTAAGATGCACTAAATCACCCTTTTCAAGTCTAAGGTTATAATACATTAATACTGCGGAAATTTGTAGACCGAAAAGTTCCTGCACAATTATCTCGATCACTAACCTCAGCTGCTAAAATGAGTAAAATGCTACCGAATGTCATAATCTCCAGATTTGAAACTGATAACAATATTCATTGCAACTTAATAATAATCCATAAGAATAGGCGCTTATTCTCTCCATACATTCCTAGTCCCTAATTGTAAGAAGATTTGCATGAATTATTCATGACAACCTAGAATACTTGAGGCCAGGCTCAAACAAATGATTTTTCACAAGTACTTATATATTCCTCCCTCACATTGTTGTACTCTTTAGTAGTGGCTCTAAAGTTCTCTATTTTCTGGTCATCTCCTTCCTTCTTTTTAGTTTCTATGTTGGATTTTGTTTCTTGGATTTCCTCCTTCAGCTCCACAATCCTCTCTTTTTTCTGTCCATGCTCTTCATGCAACTTTACCGAATCTGTTGACAACAAAGGTAAACTGTAAACATATAGTTGTTCAATTGATTATTAGAATTAAATTGACTAGGATTAACTGATGAAGACAGGTTTAATTGGATTGAGAGGATGAACTCTTGAACCTTGTGGATGAGAAGATCCGTTGAGTTCCATGCTACCTCCCCTTTCCTGCTTGACCTTTGCTAGCTAGAAGATCATATTCAGTAGATATTAACTTCTAACAATCAGATTTCACGTTACTATTTGCTAAGTGCGTCAATTTTGACAAGCAAGCATGCATATACTGATATACGTACGGCAATGGCTAAGCTAGTGCCTAGTTGTAAGGTTAGAATGAATGAATGTTCACCAAGTATAACTCTAGCAAACTTGAATTAAACGTAAACATTCAAAGAAAAGCAGATAACAAAGCGCATATATCACATGTATATATAGCATGGATACTAATTCATATTATATGCAGCTTGAGCAAGAATTTGAACTTACACGATGTTTTGTTTACTTCGTTTGATTAATTTAGTACAGTAAGAGAAAATGAGTCAAGTGTGCTACTGTGATTGAGTGATGAATATAATATGGAAGTACAGTATATATGAACTACTGTATGATCAAGCAGCAGTAAATATTTTACCTTTGCACAAAGTTGAGAGACCTTACTAAATAATCCAGCAGATAGTTTCCTCCCGGTGAAATTTAAAGCCCTAAAAGGAGGAGCAAGTCAGCAAGTATTTGACATGCATTCTTCATGTAGAGAGTTAGAGAGAGCTGAGCCCACTTGCTCATTCTTTTTGCTGTGTATTTCCATTGTGAGACTCTGCCAACAAGAATAATTGCACTGAGAAATATAATTCCAGTACTTCTTTTTCTAGTTATATTGGTAATAATGTTCTACGTATCATGATGATTTCAACAATAAATTTCCGAAGTCAACTTCCACTAAAATTTAAGTCCTCCATACTGCAATCTGCATACAATTCAGGACAGCAACATGCATCTAGGAGTAAGGTGAAGAAATTTCAGTGAATTGAATGGCTATCTTTACTAAGCTTCTAAAATTGGTCAATCTGCCAAATTTTTAGCATGCAACAAGATATGCAGTGCACAATTGCAGCCATGGTAGTGTGAAATTGATCAATTGAAGCGATGTTGACTTGACTCTACATATTATCGACATAACGTATTCAAATTATTACTAGAGTCTTGTGCGACCCCGGTAGGGTTCGAACAGGAACGGGCAAAAAAAAATGTAACCGAGTCTTATGACCAAGTGTGATACGTTAACCACTGCACATCCAGAATCAGTAAATACTGAACAAAGTTTCTGTGGCATCAAGCCATCAATGATCAATTTTTCTGAGACATCATGAGTCCTTTTGAAAAGTTGCACCGTAGCAAAACAGAAAACCATATCAATAGCGATCTAGATGAACACATGGCAACGTTACCCAATTGATACGAGTTCATTTTCTCAAGATCAACATGCTGGGTATCTACCAGTACCATGTACAAGAATCAGAATAGTGTACTATATATGTTGGTACAGTTACGCAACAACACATTAACACACAAGTTGAACAATTCAAGCTGATGCCTCCCATGTGAATTGCACTTGTGACTTGTGAGTAGTGAACAACTGACCACCTATATCCAGCCTAGTAATTTTGTTTCTATTTATTTATTCTATTTTTGGCTAATGTGTTCTGGGAGTTTGCTCCGAGTTATTATCGAATCTAACCATATGTTTGCTAGATTACATTTGACACTTATGTTGCCAAGCAATCTCATGTCTACATGCGGAAGATGTCTCTTTTAATTGTCATATCACATGTCAACAGTGCAGCTAAAAAAGCCAACAGAAAAAGCCAATGCATGCGTTACTATGAATGTCACTTTTGAAAATGTTGCACCTTAGCTTATTCGATAATCACTCTTGATGATACATTGCTTAAAAAAATCTCTTTAAGGACTAGTGCAAAGTTTAATTTACCAACTAAAGATAACCAGGGTGGAAAACTGGAAATCATCGTAGTACTCTATACTATCAATGAACCAAAAAACAAATCATGCATGGTTCATTATTGGTTACTATTATTATGATTGCACATCAACTTTTCTCATACATCATTGCGCGCGCTGCCTCTATGTCTTATGATGAAAGTGGCCATAAGATGGCACTTTCTGAGGTGGTACTTCAGTGTAATATCATCACTTCATTTCAGCTTGATAAGCTTATCAATGGTAGGACATTACTAAATATATCAAAAGTTTTAAAATGAGACCTACGAGTAATTGATTGAATTGTCATTTCCCAATTTTGTAAGTATGGTACAGTGTAAACTTGTGTATGTTGAGTACTTCAAAATTAGGGAGTATATGCATCACATTTTGAGTAAGAAAAAAGAAAAGGTAAGAGGAGCCGAGCCTTTCCAGTCTCATTTTACTTCTCTTTTTTTTATAGCCAAAACTGAAGATTTACCCTTGTGTTTGGCCCATTAAAGATTGTTGGCGATTCTCCAGCAAAGCTAGTGGTTAGATACTACCCGACTAGGATTTGTACTCTCAACAGGACCATTTTTACTCTATCTTGAAAGCTTTTTTATCACTGACAACTAAGCATCCCTAAATCATGGTGCTCTTTGGGGACCGCAATTTATTTCTCCTTTACTGTTACACTGAACTCAGAGAGAGGTAGGGAAATTGACTCAGTTTCTTCAGTAGGTACTTATTTCCATAGTACCAATGGTTAATCACTGCATTGACTGGCAGAGAAAATTGGAGACTTTGGCTGACTTTATACAGCTCTCTGTAGCTCTGTGGATCATCCCTTGTCTAGAAGTGACAGTATTTTAGAGCCTTTGATCACTAGATTTCGACCATCATGAATTTATGATACTCTTATAATGCGCTAGTCACCACTCACCAGAGTATAACCACAACAACAACTCAGTCTAATCTCATCTCGGATGGGTTTCCGAGGAGGTTTGATGTACACGGCCCTACCGGATCGGGAGACAAGTGAAGAGAGTTAAACTAAACTAACTGGTCCGACTTGAGCTAAGCTAAACAAAAAACAAGAGCTGAAAACAATTTGCAAAGAACTTAGGCCTAGACGGTTTTCTGCACATATTCAGTATGTACAACTCTTGAGAAACTCTTCACATATTCAAAGCTAAAACTAGTAAAGCCATTAGATACCTAGTCTCAAGTCATGTTAATGCCCAAGGAGCCCCACAAATCAAAGATGGTCAACTTGAAATTAGAAATGCAAAACAAATTGTACTCCCTAGAAAAACCAAACCACAATGTAGTACTGTTGTTCATCAACATCAATGAAAGGGAAACAGTTTCCACAATTTCTAGCCCTTGGAAAGTGCAATTACTCGTAAGTATTAGCATAAGATCATAAAAGCGGATATGATAGTGATTTTAGAACCACTACTTCCAGAAGAATCCGAGGAATTTTCAGTACATAGCAATATTACCTCCAACTCTCCAAGTCCATTATTACTACATGGATCCGGACTATCACTAGCTCACAGGTGCAACAAAAGACTCACAATATCATAGCCCCGCACAAACAAGGAGAACATAGTCTCCAATTAGTTTATGATACTAATAGGGGTGTAAACGAGCCGAGTTGAGCCCAGTCGCTCAGCTCGGCTCGAGCTCGCCCTATCCAATTAGTTTTATGATACTAATAGGGGTGTAAACAGTTTCTGTGTGTAAAACAAGTTTATTTCCTTGGAACATGACCACCCCACCTACTACCCAAACAACGTATCTCAAAAGGATGTCCTCAGCGTGACTGGTGGAGTATTTGGAATTAAATGGTGTAGAGACAAGACCATGAAAACTAGAAAGAAAAAACAGAAAAGCACCAGTACTAATACCCTTGGGACAGATAAAAACACCATTCACCAGAGTGATTTATCAGTAATTCAGTCACTAATCACGCATATTCACCAAAAGCCTCAAAATCATCCCCAGTCCCCACATTCCAAGGGTGAAAGGACCTTTAAACAAGACTATACAGTAAAAATATCAGAGAGGACGTACATTGGATGATGGACATCTATTGTAGAGCAAAATAAATTACTACCAAGAAAACAGAACACCAAGACACAAGGAGAGTGGCACGGCACCAACATCCATACAAACAAAAGAAAACCAAGGGGGTACCTTGGCTTTCCCCACATAATTCAATTTCTTTTCTCAAATAAGGCTTCACTTTGAAAGGGAAAGGAGTGTATTCCTTTATCTCTCCATAGTTCTTTCCTCACTGCAATACCATTCAATATTTAATCTGTCAGCACCCATGTGATATTGTGGTTCCCACATTCCCTCATGTCCACCTAAAAGTAACCACAAAATGAGACAAAAGAGTCCCCCTAAAGTTTTTTCCTTTAAAATCACATACAAAAAATTTACAAGAAAGGGAAACATTTCGATTTTCAAACTTCTTTTCTTTTAGGGCTGGTTGGATTGAACTAAGTGCGTGGCACTACTGAGAATAATTATACAGTATATAGTAGCAAAAAGAACAAATAAACAAAACCAAAACATAAAAAGGTAACACCTTTTCCCTCCACTTGAGCCACTACTTCACCTTTTATGGGTCTCAATATCAGTATAGTTGTTGCACGGGAGTAAATTCAGCTTCTGCTACTTCTGCACACGTACCTCTCTATATTCCCATCATCATCAACATTCAACATTTTCAAGCACATACATATGCATGCACGTATATATACTAACAAAAGAAAAGAATTGAAGGAAAAGTTGAGAAAGAATTTAGAGAAAGAAGGCACAAATTTCATTTCATTATATACTAATATAACCAAAAAGTTACTGCATTGGCCCTTTCTTTTGTTCTTCATAGCTAATATAGTCTTTACCTTTTTTCTGTGGTCCACTAACCAGTACACACCTCCTACAGAGAGGGGTAACAAAAGTCATGAAAGACCCCCCACTCTCATAAAATCAGCCTATCTGTACCCCTACCTAAGTATGCATTTATCTATTCTTCTTGTAAAAAGAAAGTGAAAAACTATTATGTAGTATTTAGATGATCATAATGTTGATGTAGATGGTGATACTAATCTCTTGAGAAGACTTTCCTACTTGAGCTTTCTTTGTTGTATTGTTGGATTCTACTAGGCTGTACAG
>ONZK01001177.1:87956-104118 GCA_900322385.1 Pharnaceum exiguum | reverse complement strand
GGGGGGGTTCTCAGCCCTAAATATGAAGACGGTATTCGACAAAACTAACCGAGAAGGTCGATCCCCGTAATGCTGTTTAAGGCTACTAACTCTATATTTCCAAGGCTCCATGTCCTGGAGGGAGCCTGAAATGAGTGCAAGAGAAGTATGAACATTTGGGGTTAAAGACTTCATAATTGTATACATGGCTAAGATATTAGAACAATTGATACCTTGGCTTTTCAAAGAAACAAGGAGTGTGAGCAGCAGCCACACTAAGCGGCGGCGAAGCAGGTGCTGATGAGTCACTGGTGACGGTGGAAGAGGAGTTGGTCACTGCGTCACCGTCGTTTGGCATAGCATCAGTTGGATTGAAAACTGATGTTCGACCTTCAACAGCTGATTTGGTAGGAGATGCAAAGAGACTGTCAGGAAGGATGTGCTCAAAGCTGCATGCAATCAAAGATATGAGGGTCAATAACACATGATTTCAGTATTCTTGTTCGTGGCATTGATCTGTACAAGATCAGTGATTATAAATCATTTCCGGCACTAGGGTACAAGAAACTAATAGGCACCATTTGCTTGTGAAAGAATGCTACCTTTCGGGAAGCTTGGACTGTTCAAGTGTGCGATCATCCTCATTGTTCACATTGCCAATGCTTTCACAAGCAGCTGCATCAACCACCTCAGACATAGCCTTCTCTGTAGCGTCAGTTTCAGCGGGTTCATTTTCTGTCAAGTTCATCCATAACATCAATCTGTCAGTCACAGCACTACATTATGCATAGCACATAATCCATAATCAAGAAGATTAACAACCTTCAGCAACTTCTTGGCTTGACTCTACAGATGGTAATGGAGCACTGAAACCGGATGGGGCCTCGGACAAATGCGGAGAGAAAATGGGTGATCCAATAGGCATGACTTGCTGATTTTGCTGCTGACTCTTCATCTCCATCAGCTGCAAATTCATCAATCTTCTACCTTGAAGTTCAAGGGCTTGCTCTTCAATCTTCTTCTTCAGCATCATTTCCTGAGTACTGAAGAACATTCTTCCCCCTATGATCAATTGAAGCACCCATCAGAACTCACACTTACATTATCGCCTCTACTAATCCAAATCAACATGCTCTAAAGAATTACCAAGTTGACAATCAAATGGCTCTCTACACTCCAGTCCCGAGCATGATGAGAAGTCACCCCTATCCATATGCTGCTGATGCTGGTTCTTCCTGCATTGAGTTGTTAAGAAAAATTAATCATTCAATCCACTCACAGCAACAGCATGATACTAAGCTTAAGCATGCAAAGACAGTTAATTACTTGTCAGGAAGCTTCCCCTTCTCCTTGTAGGGCTTGACAAGAACACGAGAATCACAGACAAAGTGAGGGTTTCCCTTGGCCAAAATCAAGTTCACAGTCTCCGAATAGACAAATGTCACGAATCCAAACATTCTCTTCTGCTGATAAGGAATCCTAACATCTTGCACTGGTCCATAGATGCTTCAAAAGCAAGAAAGCAACCAACATTACATTTTAATTACATTCATTAATGCTAGCTATCTTCCAAACCATATAGTAATATCACTTGACCAAGATATATAATATTAATTAATAATGCCTAATGTGAAACAATAATTATTAGTACCTGAAATACTCGGAAACATCCTCTTCCTTGAAGGTGCTATCAGCTGGGAATGTCAAGTAAATCTGCCTACAAGCAGGATTTAAGTCCCCACGCATACCCATACCAGAGAAATCATTTCTTGGTGATCTCATTCTATTAAGCTTGTAAAAATCATCTCCCATCATCAATGCCGCCGCTGCAGATCTACATTTCCACCACCACCACCATACCCTCATTAATCCCAAATTCCCAACATTTCACACCCCACATATAATAACAGAAACCAACAATCTAGATAACCCGACAAAACTATAAACATGTTACACTACTTCCAAATGAGTACAGTTGTTCATATCATCATATGAAAGCTACGTCAAATGCTTAACTTACCATAATCATAACACATTGACATATGTTTAACCTTTAAAAAGAACCAAATATGTGCAAACCATAATTAACACATTTAAACATGCTAAACCACAAACCCAAATTACCTAAAGTACAAAGTACAATATTGATTAAGACATGCATAATCTAATTGTGTTTAAGATCAAATGTACTTAATTAACCAAATTAACACATGTTAGGCCACAAAAAACATTAAAAGATACAATCTTCATATATAGCAACCATATAACAAAACTTGACTAACACACTATTTAACATGCTAATTACACATATCACATGAAACATTTAACAAGGTTATATCTTTTGTCAAACATTACTATAAAAGTTAAGTTAATTTAATCACATTTCATAACATACTATTTAACATGCTAATTACAATTATCACATGTAACATTACATTACTATAAAAGTTAATTTCACATAATCACATTTCTAAGGGTAACATAGAATTAAAAAAAAAAGGGTAAAAGAAAGATTATACCTTTGGGCTTCATTATGAAGAAAACCCAACTTATGATAAGGAGAACCAACACCATTAGCAACTAACTGAGCCAATCTTTGTTGATAAGCAATCTTAGACCTAAAAATCTCTTCTTTACTACACTGATGATCAAAGGCGGCAGCAGCAGCACTTAAACTATTATTATTATCAAATTGACAAGGGGACCCCACATCATCAAACCCATTATTTCCTCCATGATGCTGAAATTTACAAGTAGTGCCATTCTTACAAAACCCTTTCAGATAATACAAGCATGGCTTAAACCCACCAACAGCAGAACTTGTCTCATCATAGTAACTATCATTGAAAGAGTTACTCCTGCGGTGAAAATGTGGTGTTGGGTCTTCTTCCCAAAAGGGGTTGTTGTTGTTGTCTTCTAAGAAGTTACTGCTGTTATTACTACTGTCCATGCTAGGGGAGCCAGCAAAGGAGAGAGAGTGGAGTGCATTAGGAGACCAAAGAGATGGTGAAGAAGAAGGAGACAGTCTTGGTGAGTTGTTTGAGTTAAGTGAAAGTGAAAGTGGGTTTGGTCTGGAAATGGCTATAGGGTTAGAAGACATAATAGGGCTAACATTAACTGGTGAGTTTAAGTTTGTTGTGTTTGTGTTTATTGTGTTTGTGTTATTATTATTATTAAAAAGGTTTAACTGAGTTCTAGCCCTGGTAACTATAGAGATGATTAAAGTCTCAGGGCCATAAGCAAACCTTATCATATCTTTATCACCATGGTTTAAAAGTATATAACCCATGATTTTTGATGCATTTTCTGGATCTATGTTTTGTATTCGAGTGAACACTGCCCTTGACGCTTCGAATGCTTCCATGGGGTGGTGTCAAGGGTTTTGGTGGTGGAAGGAGAGAGAGTGGAGTGCAGGGAGGAGAAGAAAAGATATGGTGAGATGGGTTTGAATTTATGGAGGTAGAAGAAATGAAGTTTGTTACAGAGAAAAAAGGGTAATGAGATAAGGCCAAAGGGTTAAAATACAAAAGATTTTGGAGAGTGAGTAAATATATTGTGTAGAAAGATATGGCTTGCTGCAGAAAAGGAAGGCGGTAAAACTTGCTTCTTTACAACAGACTGTAAAAAAGAGACTACGTTAAGTCATGGGAAAGGAAAAGGTAAATGGTAAATGAATGGGCATGGGTAAACTAGTACAGTAGTACTACAGACTGTACAGTGGTACTACTAACTAGGCCTAGCAAAGGGAAATTGACCCAGAAAGAAAGATTTGAACTTTGAAGTTGGAAGGAGAGGAGAGATAATGGAATGGACAATAATCAGTCCTTTGGGAAATGGCTAATGGCTTTGGTACTTTGGTTTAGGTGTTGTGTTGTATGTAGTGATGGTGTGTTATTAAAAAAGTGCATATGAACCACAACTTTTTGGCAGCAGTGCTCTATATCTGACCTGTTTGCTTCTGCTATTGCAGCCTTGGGGAGTGTAAAAATCCCTTTTTCTTTTTCCTTTTCAAACTTTTTTTCTCAGTGTATGTAGATTTTTGTTCTTTTTATTTTTTGACAGCTTTCACAGTTTCACACTTTCACTACATTGATATTCATGTTGTGTTGTACTGTGTGACTGTATGAGAGTATATGCAAGACTGAAAGAAATTAATCAAATTATGTGTGTTTGGTTTTGTCTTTTAAGAATTGGACAAAGTTGGAATTAGAAAGAGATGATTATGTATACTTCAGTGATTCAGTCTTCAGATCTGCTTCAAAGGGAACAGTTTTCTTACCCATGGGCAAAGCCACGCTCGCAATATCTTCTTCCCTCCCTCCTGCCTGCAACAATTTCACTTTTCTGAATTATTGTAGTCAAATGTGTGCACGAGGGGTGAGAGGTGTGTGCTAAAATTGGTGATATAAACATGACATAGGTTAGTTGTTTATTAGCGTAGTGTTAGGGAAAAATATTACCATAAGAATATATATGACTATAGGCAGTCTACAATAACAACAAACTCAGTAGAATACCGTATTACCGTCTAATGTACGCGGCCTTACCACGAAAAATCGTGAGACTGTTTTCAGAAATATGACTAGCTAGTCTAATACAGTTTGTTCAATAGAGCATTATTAAAACATTTGCTGTTCAAAAATCTTTCAATCTGAGGTAGAAGGAAAACTTTGGCTAATCTCTATTTAATCGGTGTGCTAATCTCTATTGCTTGATTATTCAAGAAAATAATGATAGCCTAATGTGCAGCACTAGAGTTAATCAGCACATCATAATAACCCAACAAAGAAGTGATCACCATGTAGTTTTTCAAGCTCAAAGGTCGAAACAAGGTTTAACAAACCAAACCAAAAAAAGCAGACTCATCAATTTTCCTCGTTCGATGGTAAAAAATTAAAAAGGCCGAAGGTTAAGCAAACCAAATAAAGAAATGATGCACACGCTGCGAGTAGCGTGTGGGAGGTACACAGTCATTTAGGTAGAATAAAAAAACAATTAAACTTCCACCTTCCAAGACTGCCAAAATTATCTGACAAAATTTACCTTCCGCTCCGTACTTTGTGATGTCAAATTTAATTTGGGATTTGACGTATCTTTTGAATTGGACCCAAACCCAAAATGTATGTTACAGTGTTAGTCCTGTGCAATGAAATCCCATGCACATCCGCAACCTAAGCCGTTGGATTATGCACAGAAAGGAGATATTAACGGTGCCTAGTTGAAATTGGATCAGAAAACGATAGTATAGGAGAAGATAGTAACAGCACGAGGACACATTTGTATTGTTATTCCCCAATGTCCACTGGGTCAAAGCTTGTTGTATTCCATTCTCTCTCATCAAATTGTATTATCAAGGTGAACTGTGAAGGTCCATGTTTTACC
This sequence comes from Pharnaceum exiguum, assembly GCA_900322385.1. NCBI lineage: Eukaryota > Viridiplantae > Streptophyta > Magnoliopsida > Caryophyllales > Molluginaceae > Pharnaceum > Pharnaceum exiguum. Next base: position 98,757 of record ONZK01001177.1, on the reverse strand, counting down.
TTCTCCGAGGCATCATTACTAACTAAACGAACATAAGCTCCTTTATCCACAATGTTTAAAATCTGTCGTGTTCGTGTATATTGGAGTTAAATATACTTTTCTCAAGCTTAAAAGTTGACGTCCGCTTTTTGATTGTTTTGTTGTTTTATGATTTGTTTAATTTAAATCCCCACTAACCACACTTCCACAAGGTTGACAACTGACATGGGCATGTTTATTGTTCATTCCATCTTAACATTTGGTACTCGTTAGGCAACCTTATTGGTAGTATTAAGAGAGTTGTAAAGAGAGTTTTAAGGTAAATTTTACCAATAATCTTGTTTAACTTTTGAAAAGTTGTAGTTACAACTCTTACATTTATGATATTGATGTAGAGCTTTTGTGATTGGTGACAATATATTATTTTTTATTTCTTAAAACTTGAGATGAGTTTTAACTTTAGTTTTACCAATAATTTTGAGAATAAAAATGAGTTGTAAGAGGTTATTTTATAAATTGAAAATTGTGAAGAGTTGTACTATTAAGATTGCCCTTAGGAATTTCAGTTCTAGGCTACAAGCCTACATGTAGTTATTTTGAACTTCTAATAAGTTCACTTTAGTTCAATGTTAATCCTATGAAGATAAAAAAAAAAGATAATGTGGATTTATACCTCTTGAAACTAAACAAAGAATAATTGATTTTCTGTAAGTTTCATTCCATTGATGTGCAATTTAGAACATGTTCTTCTCAATTTAAGTTCAGTTCAATTCATTTCCATTCAATTTATTTTTTCCGCAGTTAAGCTTGTAACTTTCGAAGATAATAAGTTTTGATCACGATATCCATTCGTAATTATTAGTATATAAATATAATTAAAAATGTCTTACCATATAATTTCATAATAAACATACAATATTGATAAGGTCAAAATAAGTGATTGAGTGTCAATACAATTAAGTAAAATATTCAGTTTTTTCAATTCAGTTTTATTTAGTTCAATAAAGTTAAGTTCAGCTCTAAAAAACATGCCTTAATTCACCTATGACAAATGTACATTTTCCTTGGGCATAGCCCTACGTTGAACACCAAAAAAAAAAATGTACATTTTCCTTAATTTGAGAATTCCTGTAGAAACTTAAAGTAGTAGCACCTTAAACTGAATTAATTGAGATTTTGTGTTTTTTATCACTAATTTGCCCTAAATTGAATTGAATTGATTTCATTACAAACTACATAGGGAAACTCGTGAAGCAAATAGAACAAACTAAACAATCAAGTTATCTAGTATCCTGCGTTGTAGGGTGTATTAAAGCTCATTACTCGTCAATTGTATCAAAATGAACACATCTTATGTGTAGTTGCGATTAAAACAACAACTCCATCATCAATCACAAATGAATGCTTCTTGATAATGAATCAAACAAGATGTATATTGCGTTGTAGGGTGTATTAGAGCTCATTACTCACTCCCATTGTTATATGTGGTCAATTGCATCAAAATAAACACATTTTATCACATAATTAATTATTCAAACCTCAATTAACTAATTCTGAAAACAGTTTCCCGATTATCGGGGTAACGCTGCGTACATCAGGCCTACTCATTACCCCATCCTAGATGTAATTCTACCGAGTTTGTTGTTGTTGGGTTGGAAAACTCGAAAATATGCCTAGAGAAAAAAATTTAAAATATGCGATAGTGGCGTATGGATATCCTTGTCACATGGGATATGTGGACCTATGAACCATTTGAGTGACTGGTGAAATGAGATTTAGGTGGCCTACATGCTACAAAGAAAAAGCCCAAACATAATGCACGGGTCATGTCCCACATTTATGGACTACCCAAGCAGAGTACATTCAACTTGCTATTGCAACCCACCCCTTCCGAAGTAGCACCAGCTACAGTACAAATGTACAATGACATATCTCTGGAAAACATTCAAAGAGGTGTACGTGGAGTTGTACGCAGAAACCTGCATCATTGGTAGCCCTGTCTTTGAAAGCAGCAAACAGAAAAGAGAAAATGGGAAAGAAATGAAAATAGAAGTCAGAAATGAAAAGGATATCACATCAACCTGAATTATAAGCAAATAGCTTGGAAAATCTGTGAAGCAAGTCAGCAACAAACATGTACAGTCTGACACTTTAAAACTGCACTAAGAATGGGTCGTCACTATCTGTAACCATCTGAAGAAATATTTTTGGGTGAATTCATACCAACAACAACACCTCAGTCTAATCCCATCTCAAATGGGGTACTGAGGGAGCCTGATGTACGCAGCCTTACCCAGAAAAATCGAGGGATTCATACCATACATCAAAAATTAGTAATCGATTTACCCCCATGAACTATGTGTCTCTAACAGTAGTCTGCGGTCTGCCTGCATAGCCCGATCCACCACAAGATCAACAATTGACATAGCGTAACCAACTGGTATGCACAAGAAGCTGAGAGCGAAGGTTCACTGAGCATGAGATGATGAAGATCTAATTAATACGTGAAGGTGTTGATGAAAGTGAGAAAGTTATGCATGCTTGAAGAGCTTCATGCTGAGCCAATGGAAGTAAACCGCAACCACGAGGAATGGAAGTGACAGCGGCACCAAGAAGCAGTAATATCTGAGCCATGAAAATGAATTATCAGTGTTTGTTTTCATGCACTAGCTATAACAACATGTGTATGAATGAAAGCGAGTACCAAATACAATGAAACCAATAATTTGATCCATAAATTCATTCAAAGTGAAGATCTTTTATGCCTCAACAGACAAGATGAGAATGAAACCAATAATTTGATCCATAAATTCATTCAAAGTGAAGATCTTTTCTGCCTCAACAGACAAAATGAGAAACTGCTCATCCATCCTTTATGAAATCTACTTTAAGTTTCGTTGAAACAGAAAAAACACATGACAAGGAGTAATGCCACATGATAGTGATAAGGAGTTATTCAGGTTGTTCACTACTTCACTCACTCAGGCTGAACAAATTAAAGCAATGAGTAAAGGATGTAGCATTCGACCCTAAACAAGTACTGGCTTTGGAGTAAAGTCGCAAGTTTCAACCGAGACCCACCACAATTACAACCAAGAAACATGGTTCCCCAACTACCAAGTACCGGCCACATAATTAACTAAGAAATAAAAATCCTAGAGAGTCTGCTTCATACTAGTACCCGCCAAGCATCCAAATAAGCTAAAGCAGTTGTCGTTTATCCTTCCACACCACTGTATGACAATTTACAGTTTTACACAGCCTATTTTTTATAGCTAACATGGGTATCTAGGCTTTGCCTAACTAATCCCATGGGCCCTGAACGAGCAGTAAAACCTCCGGTGGCCATGAGGATTGAGGAGACTCGAAATTGTGACCTCTGGAATTAATCTCATAAGTCATACCAATTGAGCTACCCGCTTAGGGTTATTTTAAACATGTATTTCCATTCCTAACTAAGATTGCGAACCCACGATAGTTCAGCCAAATGCAGTCCACAGCATTACTAGCAAGCCGGATTTCCATCTAAGTTAAATCAGTGTGCTGTGCACAGATCAAATATCAATTGCATTTCTAACCGTGAAACTACATATCTGCTCAGCAATTACATCCACCATTCACACCTAACGACGACGGCAAGATGGATTGATGTAAATGAGCACAAAAGCCTCTAAATTCCGGTTTTTTTTTCCTTATCTCATTCATTCTTGTCACCATTTTCACTCACATCATAAGCATTCATCAATATCAAATGACTAAAAAGCAATCTCGAGCCTATAACCAGGATATGATAGATACCTGTCTTGTTGTATGGCAGCAAGCAGAGGATTCTCGAACCGTGGGAGAAGCTTCGAGATCACAGCAGCGAAAACGAAACCCAGAAACGAAACTACGCCAAAGACGATGAACGCGAAACCCCAAATGCGCTGTGCAGTCATCAAATTTCCCATAATAATCTCAGCTAGCTAGCTAACTAGTCCTGCTCTCATCTCATCTTATCTCCCTTGTCAACATTACCACCTTAAAAACCAACATGATTAATATAGTCAATATTAATACCCAAAGAAAGTTGCCAGTTGAAGTATAGTAAAGTTTCCACCTTTATTATACAATTATACCAAGAAACAACTTTTTTTAACCATGGTTAGTACAAGGGCAAATCATAAGCTTCAAACTGAACTGCACAGTATAAAGGGTGATCATAAATCAATACTCAATTACCCAGGTTTTTTTTTGGGGGCTTAAAAAAGTGATTTCATTATATTATATATAAAGCAAATGGCATGCAGATTAATTTCAATTACGAATAAAATCTATAACCCAGAAATTGATCAACTAGTTTACGCATTGGATAAAAATTAACCTTAACAAATAAACACGGAGAGATAATAAGCAAAAAACTGACCTTAAGAGAGAGGGACAGAAAGAGAAAAAGAGAAAGAGATCTGTATTTCATTTCATTACTTAGAAAAAAAAAAAAAGATTTAATGGGCTTCAGCCCAATAACAATAATAAAATGGGCTAGAAAGTCGGCCCAATTATTCATCTCCATTTCATTATAAATAAAAAACCTCGTCTATTGAGAAGAGAAAATAAGAGAGAGAGTGGAACACACCCCCAAAAACCTCACCTTACCACACAACACAAAAGCGAAAAAAAAAAGAATGGCAGGAACGGAAGCAGAGGCAGTGGACTTCGAGCCAGAGGAGGACGATCTAATGGACGACGACACTGTTAACAACAACAACAACAACAACGGTGGTGGTGGTGCTGGTGACACGTCACCGCGTCCTAGGATCCGGTCAGCAATAACTACCCGCGGTCATGGTCACGGTTCTTCTTCTTCTTCTGGTTTGAGGACCAAAGGTCGTGGGTTTCGTGAAGACGTTCGTGGGTCTGACCGTAATGGTCGCTTGACTAACTCTGACTTTGACTCCCTTCACTCTGACGCCGGCCCTGGCCCCGCTCGCTGTAATTACCCACTCCCCTCTCTCACGTCAATTATTTATTGTTTTTATTGCTTTTGTGGCTACTGTTAGGGTTTTGTGTCTAACTAGTTTTTAGGTTTTTTTTTTATTTGTGTTTTATTTGTAATCGAATTTTATTTATTATTATATTTTGTTTTGTGGTTGCTGGATAAAATAGGGTTTCTGTTTCTGTTTCTGTTTCAGTCTAATTTTATTTTCTTTAAAATAATAATTACTATGCTTTTTAATTAATTTGTTTATTAGTTGTGCTATGAGTATTTGTAATTCTAATTGTAATTGAATTGCAAAATGTGTTAATTTAGTAGAGTGTAGTTAAACTCTTTTAGGGTTTAGTTGCCCTAAAAGAAAAAACATTTCGTAAGGTTTAGGTTTGTTGTAGTAAATTTTGGAGGCAATCTATTTACTATTTCCCCACCTTTGTTTTTGGGTGTTGTTAATTGGTTGGTGGTATTTTGACTTAAATCTTGTTTTTGAGGGCAAATTTGTCTTATTTAGGGTTTGCAGATGAAATTGAAACGGAGGGAGTATAAATGTAAATATTTTCTTTACTCATCTTGCAGTTGTGTGGTAGTGTCTTGTTAAGTAGAAGCTAGTGTTTGGTTGTCAATTAGAGTAATCTGTTTTCATTTATTGTTTTCTTTTTTCTGTTTGGTGTGAGATTGAGCAAGGAGATTGGTAGGTCTTGTTTTTTCTTTCCCGTTTAGAATGGTATCATTTTTTTACGAAGAAAATATATATGCTTTGGATTGTTTTTTGTAACTTATGGATTGAGGGTAGAGGGTGATGGTTTCAATTGGTGTAGTTGTAAGGTAGTGTGGGTAGGTTTACTGCTCGGCGACTGGCTTTGGAGGCGAAAATGTATTTCATTAATTGAGGAATGGTTGTTTTAGCCTATCGCAATTAGCTTCCAGATTAGGACTATGTTGGTGTGTTATTTTTGATGTTATCTGTGAATGTCTTTGTGTTTGGTTGGGTGCTTTAATTGATATAGTCTGTCAAGTCATAACTAACAGGGGTATTCTTTTATTTTTGGACCAAATAGTGTTAGATATTGACGTTCCTTCTCGTAGATTGCTTCACTTTGCAGCCTTTGCCTCTACCAGGGTATTTTTCTTGGTTTTAAGTTGAATATTAGCAGCCTTGATTAACTGATGACCTGTTTTTTTTATCCGTTTGGACATTGTTGAATTGAGGCGGATGTGTTAGAACTATTGATGTTTATTGGTATTTTAGAGACAATTACTCCCTTTGAGGTGTCCAGTGGATTGGTAATTTTTACCCTTTAAGCATTGGGTTCAGCTTAATAAAGCAGGACCTTGCCTTTGTTTTGCTGAAAAGGGAGGAAATAGTGTGATTGAAAAGCAGAACCTTATTGTTCAACTTCATCTTAACTGGCTTCTTTCTCTGATTCTTTCATCCACTTTATATATGTGTATGACTGAGAATGATTACCTACTGCAGCAATTGAAGGATGGATTATTCTTGTCACGGGAATACATGAAGAGGCCCAGGATGAAGATATTCACAATGTCTTTGGGGAGTTTGGGGATATTAAGAACCTGCATTTGAATCTGGACCGGCGTACAGGATTTGTCAAGGTAATATTGCTGTTGTGAACTTTGGTAGCATGTCAAGTTTAGAAGCTCATTCTGTTTATGAGCTGCGTTTTTTCCCATTTACTTATAAGTATCTGTACTTTTAATTTCTTAACAACTTCATAGTGTCATATGTCTGGATTAGTTGATTTGCTGGTATTCCTGTATACTCTACGTCTACGTTATTGAGTGCAGTTTTTTGTTTTGGTCTTTCTTGATACAACTTCTCCCATTATTAATTTTTTAAAATATCTGTCATTGAATTTTCTATATTTAATTGTTTTAAACTTTTATATACCATTATATCTTCCTCAACTATGTGTGCGTGTTAGTAGCTTAGTATATTGGTGATTGCTGTATGTGACTGGAAAATGCGTAAACCATGATATATTCCTCAATTTTGTAATTTTAATGTTTCTTGCACCCATGTTTTCCCCAGGGATATGCTCTGATCGAGTTCGAGCATTTTGAGGAAGCACAGACTGCAATCAAAACAATGAACGGCTCCCAATTGCTTGAGCAGACCATTAATGTTGATTGGGCTTTGTGCAATGGCCCTTACAAGAGTAGGGGTGGTTATAGGGATAGGGGAAGGTTTGTTCTTGTTCTCTATTGAGATTAATGATATGCTCATTCCCAACTTATGCACCATTACTTTTTTCAGATGCATGATTGTGCTTATTAAACTCTGTTTTTTATATTTTTGTTGTTCTCTCAAGAGAAATTACTTCTGTTATTTACTTAGCTCCTGGATGCTTTTATGCCACATTTCATTTACTATTGTTGTGCTAATTATGGTCCAAACTCCAAACTGACTGTTGGTATCATGTGTTACATTTACTGGCTAGCTGTTAGAAAGGCCATCAAGTTGGGGTACATGGCTTTGTAAGAGGGCCCTTAATGATCTAAGGGCAAGTTTATCCCGACAAATCTTTTACAACTATATACTTATTTCTATGCATGAACATCAACTTGCAACTCTATTTTCACTTCCACATTATTCCTACAACTTTGTTGCAACTTTCCAAACATTTTATTTATTTTACAATTTGGATGTGTATAAATTTGGGATTATAAAAAATATTTGATGGAACCAATCATAAAACACTTGCATTAAATGTAAGAGTTGCAAAGGGAGGTATTCATATGAATACCTCACCTTGCAACTTTGTCAAAATTCTAGAAAATTATCCCTACAACTTTGGTTGCAACTCCCTTGCAACTCAATAAAGTTGTAGGGATAATGTTGCCCTAAGAAAGGGATTGGAGTCCCGTACACATTTCAGTAGGGCCTTATGTGTGGTACAGTTGTTCCCCGAGCTGCTTTGATTTTTGATGTCTTTTGATACTCCCTCCGCTCCACAATTAATTTCCACCCAAACAGTTGCGCAAGTGTTAGAAAAAGCACATTTGGTTCAAAAATACCAATTCACTCTTGTGCTAGTAGGAAATAACAAACCATCTCATGGGGGGCATGAGGTTGAACGAGTATGGGGTATAGGAAGGATTTGTTGTTAAAGAGAGCATGTATTGTGGATCGGAGGGAGTTTATATCAATGAGAGATGTCTGCTGAGCAAATTTCTTCATTCAAAAACAACCTACTGCAATGGGGCGAAGGCTTCACTGTTGGGGGTTGATAAAACTTCACATTCTGGGGTCATCAGTTTTGTGTTTTAAGGATTTCTCATAGCATGCCTATTTGGACTTTACTAGTTGCACGTTACAAGGAATGAATTGTGTTTTTGCCCGAATCTATAAATTCTTTACACATGCTATAAGGAGTTGTGATAATAGAAACCTTGGTATCCTTAGTGATGAGCCTCTTGCTTCCCTACATGGCTAGTTTTAAATTAGATTTCCGTATTTCAGAATTTTTGGCAGTCATGGTTTCTACCCTGTTCTGGGAGGAATCATGAAGCCATCCATCTATTAGGTTATGAAGATGTGGAATGTGCTTTTTTCCCATCTTATACATAAAAACATGTGGATCTTTTGAAATCATTTATGCATGAAGGCCTGAAGGGTATGTGTTACTTCTTGGGGACTGTGACCTCAATTTGGATCAGGTATTCATTTGATGTGCTCTAGTGGATGTGAACCTCTATGATATGGTCCTGTGTCTGCGTATGTGTGTCTTAAACCCTCAATAGTCGTAGAAGAAAAGGGGGGTAATGTTGCCTTTATACTTGTCGCTCTGCTTTAATGGAAGAGGGGTTTTATGCAGTAGTACTGTTTAGCGAGCTAAGAGCTACCGTTCTTTGTGTAATCAATACATGAAACCTGTTGCACTGTAATTTGTTGGTTATGATAGACACATAATTTTTGGGTTATCAATGGCTTAGTTACTGCTGCTATCATGTAGACAACCTTGAACCTGTGGTTTCCTTCACTTCAGTTGATTTTTTTAGAAATTTGTATCTCAGCAACTTTAACATTTTGGCAGATCACCACGTGGTCATCGATCTAGGAGTCCCGTCAGGAAGAGATTTTGAATCTGCTTGCTGGTGATTGAAAAACCTGTGCTCCTGTTCTGTTCAAGCTTGGATTTGGTTTGAAGCTATGGACAGGGTTGTCTTTTGGGAACATATTACGGCTGAGTTGTTAGCAAATCATCATTGGAACACAAACTGTACTATCAACCATCATTTTCGAAGTGTAGTGTTTTGCAGCACCTTGAAGGCTTGAACATACTAAATTTCTTTGTATTCTTAGGTGTAGGCTCCATGATAACTGTTGTTTGATCTTATAATTCAGTCTGACCTCTTCGTGTGCAACAAATCTTTTATTACTCGTTCCAGAATTTGTTTATCTTCATTTAGTGCTTGTTTGGTTTCACCTTGTGATCTCGTGTGGTTTTGTTGGCTATATGACTACGTCGCACAAGTTTTCACAGAACATTAAACTTCGTGTATGAGTTTCATCTGTCTTTCCTGTTCTCCATTCAGATGCTGGCTAGGAATCTCGGCCATTCTTTCTGTGTTCTCCAGATCACTTTAAGCCGTGAAGGTCATTTGAGCTGGCCTTTTTGGAACAGCTTGTTGCACCTAGAACGGCTTGAATGTTGTTTTAATGAGATGATGAAAGATAACCTTCTTTCCCCAAGGGTACTTGAGAGAAATTAGGAATTGGGGTACCTTGATCTTGAAGGGATTACCTTGTCTATATGAGTAATTGCTCTCCAGAATCCTGATAACCTTGCCGTGTACTCGTAAGTGCACAGGGCTCGATACTATAATCCAATACGTATTCGAAACGCGGCATCAAAGAAAAGGAAACCGAGGAATAACTAACGTAGGATATAAAGCACATCCGTATTTTCTTTGGCATCGATGCTTCCTTTCTGCCATCAATGGCTCCTCCGACTGGAGACGTTAGAGATATAGGAACAAAAAACTAGTAGATCATAAACTCGGAGGGTCAACCAAGTTTCCCCCCCTCATACTATCATCAAAAGTAGATTGGTTGCCAATGAAAAAGTGTAGAGGATCTTAACCTCATCATTTGTATTAGTGAAGATACTTTGAGGCTTAGCCTCATTAAAGAGACTATATGTCCGTCTCTTTTGTCCACTACTCCACTATATAGACGCCACATGAAACATGGGGAATTGAGGATGGGTATTTTTAACTTTGTTTTGCAACTAACACAACATTTCCAAAAGACAAAGAGATAACCAAAATGTACTCATAACAAATTCTACCTTTTTAATTCCTTTTTGGAAGTGCGTACATACATTATTAAAATACAAATATAAGATATACAATACGTACATATAAAGTATAATTCCCGCATTGTGGCAAAAATACAAGCTCTCTCTACAACTAAACAAAATTTGTCTACTCTTTGACAAATACCACTGACTAAACAAAATGTGTGGCATCATATGGTTCTTGCCACTTCCCCTCTTATTTACTATTTTTTCCCCCAACAAACTCTACAAACCAAAAAGCTACCATTCCCCAAAATAGAAGGTGACAAACAAGAACACATTTCTCATAATAGTAACTTTCTGTCTAGTAGCAACTTCAAATCCCACCCTTGATAATCATCTTCACCACCATCATTATCCACATTCATAAAAATATGTTCTGCCTTTTTAATTTCTCTAAACCCATTATTTTCAAGATCATATATCCCAAAACTTTGATCACCCAATTTAATCAAAATCTCCCCTTCACCTTCACCTTCACCTTCACCAAAACCATCATTAATATTATTATTATTATAATCATCCTTAA
>ONZK01001177.1:60581-72374 GCA_900322385.1 Pharnaceum exiguum | reverse complement strand
CCCCCCCCCCCCCCCCCCCCCCCAAACTTTATACAGGATGAGAGTACCAATATTTAAAAACTCACATCTATGCAGTTCTTTGCCCAAGCGGGATTCCCATGTCCAAGTAAAAGAAATCCGTCAGATCATTTTCTGCGCTGTGTCAACTCAGACTTTGACAAAGTTGAAGCAACACTGAAGGGATCTTACAGAGCCCAGGTGTGTTCCAAATCTAATGCTCAGCCTGATGATTTTGTCCAGATTTTTTTCTACTAATTTCTGTGTGCATCTTTTTGAACCCCAGCAAATCCAAGTGGCGTCAGACCCTTTCATTAATATGGAGACAGCACAAATCAAAGCAATGCTCATTGACAAGTTCAGAAGGTCAGAGTATGCAGAAAATGTTAGAGCAAGAATGAAGGAAATACGGTCAATTGTAAGCCTCTTCACCATCATTTGAGTTTTTGACCACCACTTATGCACAAAAGTTTGTATTCAACTGATTATCTTGCTACTTTTGCAGAAAGGACTGGCAACTGAGACACCGAAGGCAAGCCAAGCAAGCTGGTGGAAGCAATTTTCAACACTGACAAAGAGATCTTTCGTCAATATGTGCAGAGACATTGGGTACTATTGGTTGCGGTTAATAATATACATCGCAGTGTCATTATCTGTGGGTACCATCTATTACGATGTTGGCCATAGCTACAGTGCAATAATTGCTAGGGGAGCATGCGGTGGATTTATATCAGGTTTCATGACTTTCATGTCAATTGGAGGTTTCCCATCGTTCATTGAAGAAATGAGGGTGAGTATGTGGCCTATAGGTGATTACCAAGGTTTATAAGAAAAGGCTTCTAACAGCTAACAAAAGCACCTAAAGAAGAAGAGAAAGAAAGAATGGACCACATACCCTTGAGGTCATGCTGCTAATTTAATTTACTTTGTGTGTGTAGGTATTTCATCGGGAGAGACTCAGTGGGTACTACGGAGTTTCTGTCTATATACTGTCAAACTTCATCTCATCATTCCCATTCCTGGCAGTAATATCAATGGCAACAGGAACTATAACCTGGCTCATGGTGAAATTCCGCCCAGAGTTCACACATTATATTTACTACTGCTTTTCACTATTTGGAGGCATAGCTGTGGTGGAGAGTTGTATGATGGTGGTAGCTTCAGTAGTTCCCAACTTTTTGATGGGGCTGGTAACAGGGGCTGGAATCATTGTAAGAGCTAATGCTTTGAAATTGAGTTTGTTTAGTCTATAATAGCAATACGAACCCTCAATTTGAATGTCCTTGTGCAGGGAATTATGATGATGACTTCGGGTTTCTTCCGCCGGCTTTCTGATTTACCTAAGATATTTTGGCGCTACCCAGTCTCCTATCTAAGTTATGGATCATGGGGGCTACAGGTAAGTCATATAAATTATTAGCTAATATGTGCTTCTCAAAGTAGTGTGGTACATAAGAACGTAGGTCTAACTTTAAGCATATACAGGACCTAGAGTTCAATACAAACCGTAATCTGAACAGGCATGTATAGCACAAAAAAACATTTGCAAGCATATTTATGCACCTGAAATATAATATCACATAGAAGACCTAGAGATTAGGCCAACAACATTAACAACTCTTCTTTTGTTTATTCTCCAATGTGAGGTGATTACTGGCGAGAAGAATCATAACTCCCATGCTCATCTTAAATTGGTGAAGCATACAATTCACAGGTGTTTTAATGTTGAAAATGCAGGGCTCATGGAAGAATGACCTTCTTGGTCTCGAATTCGAGCCCTTCATACCTGGAGATCCCAAATTGACGGGGAAGTACATCATGACCCATATGTTTGGAATCACACTCAATCACTCTAAGTGGTGGGACTTGGCTGCCCTTGGCATCCTCATCCTAGGTTATAGGTTGCTCTTTTTTGTCGTCATCAAGCTCAGAGAAAGCACATCACCAATGTTTCGGTCGATTTACACAAAGAAAACTTTGAACCACCTTAGGAAGAGGCCGTCATTCAGAAAAGCTGCATTTCCTTCTTCTAGGAGATACCAACCTCCATATCCCCTGTCTTATCAAGAAGGTCTCAGCTCCCCAATACCCTAGATGTGACTGCAAAGCACATTACTAGCCCAGCTACAACGCGGTTCAAGAGAAGTTAAATACCTACTAAGCAACCAGATTATTAACGTATCTCATTTGCTCTTGGTTTATGAGATCATTCAGTCTTTCACCATATAAATGATGAAAGAAAAGAAAACAAGTTCCATGGCATCAGCAGAGGGGCATAATGGTGGTCATCGTTGAAAGACAGTTGTAGCAGTATTCCACTTGTATACATTTTGTTCTATACATAATGTCTAAAATATCAGACTATCAGAGTATCAGAGGACACAGTAAATTCCAAAAGACTTCCATCATATTAGATATTACACATAGGATTTCACAGGTGAAAGTTTCTATACTGACTTGTTTTTTTTTTGGTGAAAAAAGTTTCTACACTTACTTTGATGGAACGACTCTAAAGGTACATAATGCACATGGATTATGAAAGCAGGCAGTGAGAAGCATGTTCAATTGAAAAAAATTAAATGGTAATTATACAGGATTGACTGACCTGAACACTACCCATCTTCGTTAAGCTTCTGGAGGCACATAATGTGTTTGAGCAGACGCAGTTCCTGCAAGTAGCATATACAAGTAGTTCTGCAGAAATAAAGACAGCTGAAAAAAAGAAGTTATGTCTTGTCCAAACTCCAAACTTCTCACCGCCGTAACTAGAAAAGCAGTGGCACGCCACCGGTGCAGTCATAAGTCGATTATCTTTCATTCTAAGATACAATTCAGTCCAAATAAGTTCTTGGAAACTAACATCCAAGCTCGTGATATGTGTTAACTTCAGCATTAACAGATATGGGTATAATTTTACAGGGTTACAAAGAACAGGTAACAAATTTAGAACAGAATACAGTACTCAGATGCAAGAAATCAAACTGAAAGCACAATCACAATCTTCAATTAGATCTTACTGAAGACCACATTTCATCATATTTCATATGTCAAAGTTCTCATTCAACAAGATGCAGTACACAGCTCTTTCTCCCATTCTGGATTGATTACACGAGTTAAATTCACTTCCAAGACAGAAAAGAAAGAACCTAAAGATAGAAATGTACTTCTAACCCTCTTCCATATACAATGGAACACTTGTACCATGTTACACTATTCTTTCTTCTCATCTGAGATACCATTTTCAACTGTTTTGTCAAAACCATGGTAAGGGACTTCAATCATGGGCCTTGGCAAGGGACGGCCTTCGAAATCGGCCGGAAAACATTCAAAGACAGGACCAAAGTTGAACCTGACTGTACAATTTGGTTGATTGGGGAGAGTGTACATAGACGCTGCTGGATAGTATCGCCCACCATAAAGATCCTTGAAAGCAACTCCTTGACATATGCCATTTTTGAAAAAGGATATCTCACTTCCTGAACCATTAAAGACACAACCCATACAAAGTAAGTGATTGGAACAAAAAAAAAATCAAAAAAAAGTTTCCAAAAAAAAAGTTTCACCATCAATGAGAACCTCGTACTAGGCACTCACAAAGCAATTATCTTAAAAGCCTCACAACTTAGCTCCGCACATACCCTACTCCCCAGTGTACACAAACAGCCAAAACATTGAAGTAAACAAAGAGAAAAAAAAAACATTATAGCAACCAGACGCATTCAATGATTCACATTAGAGCTGCCAGAGACCAAGAGCTCATGGACAGACAGACGAATATTAGCTCTGCCAGCTGCGGCTTAAAGCCAACTCTCGTGCATGATCTCATACTCAGCACACCATAATAGCAGGACATAATGCAGTAGACACTAAGCTCCTAGGCACCGATTAACTAAACAGCAGCAGCATTAAAAAAAAAGCTTCTTTTTCTTTTCTTCTTGTTTTCCCCCTTCAATAAGACATTGATATTGCCCACTCATTCAACATGAAGACACAATCACACAGATCAATCATCTATCCATATTAAGCATAGGCCGTCAAAGAACATCATTTTCCTCCATAGTCCTATGACAAAGGTCTTCCTTACAACATTTACTTCTTTGTCAGTCTAGTCAATCACAAGAATGATAATTATTACAAAAATACGGCTAACTTTTCAATACTACTTTCGGTCTCCAAGCACTACAAATGAATTTTTCACAAATCACAACCAAGGACTGAACATTAATTTCGACCGATGACAATAAAAGAGACTATGAGGTCCCCGCGAGACCATGAGCCTAAGCTTTTAGGCAGTAAATTGAGCACACATTTCAACAGCTTCGGTGAAAAGTTGTCAGCACAACAACATACAGAAAGTACATCTTGCAACACACTAATCACCAACTACTGCCCCCACTGCCACCTAAATCACTTCAACCCCAAACTATAGCAGAAATTCTCCTACCACCAACTCAGAGTCTGCACACACTGACCAGCTAAATTCATCCTGCCACTTTCGCTCCAAACATAGTAATTTGAGTTGAATCTAAATTCTAAAAGCATCAACCTATCAGGATTCAAAAGTTCAGCGAATGAACAAATCAGCAAATCCACTGAAGTTTCAAGACTTTCAACTCCTCTGCCTCCCAGCACATTAGAAGCATCATTCCAAAAGTTCTTTCAAAGAAAAACCTTCCTCACACTCAAACACCGAGAAAATTACTCGAAATAACTTTGGTTGTAAGTATTTTGATTGAATAAGAGACAAAGTAACAATCAACCCCAAACCAAGCACACATCAAAGACACAAGCTTTCATCAAACAACTCAGCAGGAAAAGTCTAAGGCTCACCCACCTCCCAATATATAAAAAACTCTGTTCTGACATCTCAACGAACGTTTCTACATACACTACGACCACTTCCAAATTCATCCAACCTTCTCCCACTTCTCAACACAGCCAAAACAAACAAAAATATACCTATATGGCTATATACCACTACTATGCAACAACCAAAAGACTCAAACTTTCAGAAAATCAGAAAACAAGCAAAAACATGCCATATATTTAAGCCCTAGAGTAATATCCAAGCAAAAACACTACACTGCCTACAATCATATCATTCCAAAAAAAAAAAACAATTTCTTCTCATATTTCTCAAAACACACACTACTTCATTTAATTCCAATTTTCGTTCAACCATTAACAATAAATAGTTGAACGTACACAAATGATCAACATTTTCCTAAAAAAAGAAAAACCCAACTCACACAATAACAACCAATCATAGCTACTATTCACAATGCATAAACATTTCAACTCGAATATCACACTCCACAATATACAATCACTCCATTTCATCCAACAATTCAAGTTATCTAAACACAAGACAACTACAGGAACAACTATTATCCATACACAACCAAAAAGACCAAAACTTTCCACAATTAACTACCACAATAACCACCAATCATAATTCCAGTTCTGATATACACACCAAACTCCAAAGACACTACAGAATCACTCCACCCTATCCAACAATTCAAGTTCTGATATCCACAAAAAAAAAAACTTAAAGCTACAATTACCAATGCTCACAAATCATCAAACAAAAGGACCCAATTTTACACAAAAACAATTTAAAAGAAACCCACAACAACCATCAAACAAAAAGAAGACCAAATTTTTACACAAAAACAACTCAAACTTTCACTCACCAGGAACAACCAAAGGCTGATCATCCTCACCTCCCTCAGGAGCACAAACATACCTCTGCCCCTTATAATACACAAACTTAGGCGGTTTCGGAGCAAACTTCTCCCCATCAGGCAAACTCACATAAAACCCAATCACATCCCCCTCTCCAAACCCCTCACCACCATACTTCTCCCTCAACGCCTTATGCACCTTACTCCCATCCACATCCCTATACCCGAAACTCCACCCATCATACCCAACCGGCGCTTGAAGGTCCCCTTTCTCCGTCGCCCACCCCAACCTACAATGCCCGGTCTCACCCAAACTCAGCACCTTAATCTCAAAATACCACGCCCCCTCACTCACCCCTCTCGTCGCCCTCACCATCCTATACCCTTTCCCACTCCCCGCCGCCATTCTATCCTCGCTTATCTCCACTTTCTCGGCCTTGTACACCTTTGACAGGCAGATTTTGGCTTCTGGGGTGTCGTCGTTTCGGTCCGGGAACTTCAGAATTGGCGTTATGGTCATGCTCTCCTCCGGTGTCGCCGATACGGAGTTTGCTCCATTGGGGTTTCCATTATTGGCATTGTTGGAGGTTTTCTTTTTCTTGCCTTTTCGAGATGTGGGTTTTGTCCATACGTTGTTGATACTGTTCTTGCTTTTCTTTTTCTTGGAGGGTTGTGGTGGTTTCTTTGGGAGGGCATTTGGTGTTGGGGTTTCGGGTTCGGGTTCGAGGAGGGAGAGCGGCTTGTGTTTTTTCGGTGATGGTTCTTCTGAGATTGAATCTGTTGACATGTCATCTTCGGTTTTGGTTAATTCGGTTGACATTGGTTCCGGTTCCGGTTTGGGTGATTGGGTTGGTTGTGGTGTGGTTTCTGATGGGGAGAAAGTAATGGGTTCGGGTTTGGGGGACGGGGAGGGTAGATTGGGGATTTCATGTTCTGGGTTGGGAGATTTTTGAGGGGTAGTTTGGGAAGTGGGAAATTGGGGTTCGGGTTGGGTATCGGAGGGAGCATCGGAAGTGTCGTCGTCGTCGCGGTAGGCGTTGAGGAGAGTGTCCATTGAAGGGTGAGTGTTAGGGTTTGAGTTGAGAGAGGGAAAATAATTTGGGAGGGAAAACTGAATTGAAGTGAGGAGAGAGAATGGAGTACAAGAGAAAGTGGATATGGAGAAGAGTGTGAGGAAAGTGAAGACAGAAGTGAGGAGGAGAAGTATTATAATGTCGGGGAGAGGGGAAGGACTGTTTAAGTTATTGGGCTGGGCTTTTAAGTTGTGGACTTAATTAATTTATCTCGGTCAAGAATTAGTCCAATAGAGAGTATTAGACTCTCCTTCATGGTTTGTTTATTTTTGGATCGGTCTGTCTATACTGTGCATATATGCACAGAACAATATATTATTACATTTTAAGTTGTCATCAATACCCATGTTGCAACATTTTATGGTACCAAATTACCCTTCCTAAAAACATTATTAATTAAAAAAAAGTAATCTACACTCCACTCTCTATTCGTCTTCCTCTTAACAACAGAACAACACCACCAAACCAATGCCATCATCATAATCAGATCACTCAAAACCGTCAAACACCACCACGAAGGGGCAGCCGACGCATCATCAGTGGAGGGGCAACTCAACACTCAAAACATCTCTTTGTCTACCCAGAAAAAAACCAACAACAAAGATCATCAAAACTCATGGCAATAATCCCAACACCCTCACCATTACCGCCATGGCACATTAAGCCGGCAATTCCAAAGGACACCCTAAAAGACAATTTGGGAAAGTGAACCCTAAAAATTAAAGGTAAAAAAACCTAGGGGTTAGGGTTTAGGTTATGAGTTCCCGTCGCCGCCTATCGGCGGCGCCGGAAACTCATCAAGCTAAACCCTAAACTGGGTTTATTTTTTTTTTTTGATATTCAAATCTGGAAATTTTTAAGAGGGGTTGAGATGTTTGATGATGGAGGAGGTGTTGAGATGGTAGGGCACCTAGTTTGGGTCGAAATAGATGAAGAAAAACAGAAAATGGTTGTTAATGGTGTTTTGGTGTATTTGTTTGGTAATGGTGAGAGAGGAGAGAGAGAGAGAGGAAAGGAAGGAGGAAGATGATGAGGGAAATGAATGTGAGGATGCGGGAGAGTGAGACTGAGCAGAGAAAAGGGGAGAAAGGGAAAAAAGAGCAAGGGTAGTTTTGATAATTAACATCTCAAGTGAGAACACATCTAATTTTAAGGGTAAAACTTTCATGTTTTGTGTACCGTATTAATGTATTCACAATTTTCAATGTAGTAATTAATATCTTATTCTGTGCATATATGCACAGAATAGATATTCCCTTTTTGGATTCTTCTCCATGGTTTTCAGTTTTCACATAAAACTCCGTACAAGATTAATTGTTTTGTTTTAAAAAATAGTCATGTAGAAAGAAAAAAAATTGAATGTATTTCGAAATTTGTTTCTTTTCTTTGAGACATTTTCATCATGGTCTTATTACAAGTTGTTGAGACTTGAGAGGATCGATCTAGGATTGGGAACATGACCCGCAGTTAAATAGACTCGGGAGAATGATGTGGAACGATAGAGGATAAATGTTTACCGTGAGTTGTAATGTCTTGGAAAGTAGTTTAATGACAGGGTCATTGGAAAAATGAGTTGTAGTCAACCAAACTTTAACCACTATCTGATCTTCCCGTTAAGCAATTTTTTCGCCCAACACACACACCTCGTACCGTATGACCGAATTAATCTGAAAAAACTCGGTGCTTGATCGACCGGATACGTAGTGGTAACGCACCCTCCACGAGGTGGTGTTTCGTGAACACGTTAGAAACTCACTTCCTCTAACATGATAAAGATAAAATAATTTGGGAGTGTATGGATGTAAAGCAAAGGCAAATATAAGAGCCAGTGAACTTAATCTGAAAGATGAAAAGATGAACAGATGTTTTATTGCCATGGGGATTGAAGTGTTACAATTTAAAACTAATCTAACACTATTCTACTCCTACAACAAGAAACCCATGGGAGATTTCCCAGAGGGGTGTGGGCAAACGCCCTGTAGTAAGTTTAAAAACAAGGATAAAGAAATAAAGAGTTTTTGTTGGCTTCTTTGGCTAATCTCCTCTGTAGCAAGGAGTCTTATATTTATAGTGGAGGAGGACACTTCTAACATTCTTACACAACACCACAACGCACGTTCTTCTTCTTTATCTAGCAGTTATATTGGTGAGTCTTATCTATAACTTCCCACAACTTCCTTCAGTAACTGCTTTCTTTTGACCCATATGCTTTTTATTTATAAAATATTAATAAACATAAATCCCCATCAGTACGTGGGTTATGGTTCTGATTTACTAACCCAGGCCAATTAAAAACTTATCATCGATGAGATATATTAATCTGATTTTCCAAGCATCGATGTCCTTTTATCTTTTATATTTTTAGACTATTTTATCACCAAAAATATAAAAGCGGGGTTAGCACCCGTAAAACAAATATTTAACACTACCCCGACCCTAGGGGTGTGCCGAGGAAATCCCCTCTAATTCTTATGTCAAACAAGTCAAGGTGTAATTTTTATTACTAGATTAACCGTTGTATGAGATAATTATTCATACCACTTTTGTTATGAGCAAGTACAACAAAATTCCCATTATTATAAATAGGGCTAGTTGAGAAGTAAAAACTTTATTTTTTTCATAACCAAAATATTAAAAGTTTCATAATATAATTATGATAAAAAAATTAACATCAAATTATTGACAATAAACTACACAAATGCAACAACAGCTTAATCTAATCCCATCTCAGATAGGGTACTTAGGGAGAATAATGTATGCAGCCTTACCAAAAAATTGAGAGACTGTTTCTATAATGATCCACTTAGCGCAATAAACTACACAAATAATCTATATAATTCCATAAAAAAATGAAATAAGACTACTCTGGTTATGCATTGGGCTGGGCTTAACAACTCTAGAATCTGGGCTGCCAGACTCAATTTCTACTTTCCAGTTTCCAATTCCCTTCTCATTTCCTTCAACATTCAACAAACCCACTTTCATCCTCTTCAAAAACATTACCCCACTGTTGAACTAAGATCCCAAACAAAAAAAAAAACAAAAAAAAAAACATTTTCCATTTCCAGAAAGTCGGACTGTGTAAACCTTTCAAAAGCGAAGATGTTCAGAGGTGTATTTGGTAAGCTACTGGGCAATGCGTCAGCGACAGTACCATCACCAGACATTCTCTCTCCTGTAGCTCATGCTATGCACTCTATTAGAGGTACTCATTTCATTTATTTACTTATTTTCTAAAATCTAATTAAATTCTTCAAATTCCTGGTCATTATATATAAATTTACCGATTAAATGAAAACCCATTATTTGTTTAGCTATAGTAACGATGGGTCGTTGTGCGTTTTGAGTTTCATGTGAAAAAATTGGGGTTGCACGTAAGGTGTTTGTTGAACTGCGTGTGGGAACTTTTAGTGAGTATAAACTGAATGGTGCCCATGAAGGGCTCATGTTTGCCTGACCTCAATTGTGTGGATTTTGGAATTAAGGTTTGTTGTTGCTTTGTTATTTGTATAGCATATTAACAAGCTATTACAAAGTCATTGAATTAGGAAAAATGTTAGCTTTTGTTATGTAGTTATACCCATTTCGTTATCATTACCATATTGCCACAACGAGGCTCGCGTAGTTGTGTCTCGTAAGTGACAGGGGTGAGGCCGTGAGGGGAGGTGGGGTGGGACTGTGGGAGGTAAACTTACGCACTGCAAAGCAAAACGGAAAGATATTATCTTTCTTTTTTTTCGATATTAGGTTCTTTTGCTAGCCGGCCCCAAGTGGATTTGGGATAAGGCTTTGGAGAAGAAGGACATTAGTGAAACAATATTAACTGGTTGTACTTCATTGAGTATGACAACAGAGACATCGACCTAAATAGTATAAACATGTTTGGTTTCCGCTTCGGATTCCCAGGAATCACACTTTCCTGGCTCTGGTTATGCTTCTCTTCTTTAGGTCACAAATAGCATGTAATTACATTCCCGTGGCTATAAGATTCCATGTTATGGAGGAATTTGATCACCTTGGCCCCGTTGGGTGATAGGAAAATCTCAAACTAATTCCGTGACTCCTAATTCCTTTATCAAATTCCAATTCTGAATGAAATGCTGTCAAGGGATAAGACAGCAAGGATTGAAGAACAGAATCAATAACTGCCTGTCTTATCCGAGAATCCAAAATCAACATCAAATTTCATAGAAAGTAAATAAACTACACAAATTTTGTTTGTCCCTGAAAAATAAAGTGGGACAATTATTCGGGTGCTATGTGTTGGGCTGGGCTCAACGACTATCTAATCAGATTTGGGCTCCGAGAGCTCATTTCCGCTTCCACGTTTCCTTCCCTTCAACATTCAGTAAACCCATTTTCATCCTGTCTTCATCAACATTTCCTCATTTTTGAGTTGAGATCCGAACAAAGAAACAAATAAACACTCATTTTATTTCCACAAAATCGTATATCTTGGTGAAGCTAAGTTGTTAAGAGTAGTATTTGGTAAGCTACTGGGGAAAGCTTCATTCCCACCGACAGTTCCAATGCATGATTTTCTTTTTCCTATAGCTCCTGCTCTACAGCCTATCAGAGGTCATTTACGAATTTCTTGAAAACCCGTTGTTTTTGGAACTGTGTGTTTGATCATTGTGGGTTTTTGAGTTTTATGTCATAATTTGTGTTTCAGTGTAAGGTGTTTGTTGAAATGCCTGCAACAACTTTGCGCCTTTGCGGTAATTATGATTGGTTAGGCACTCAACTGAACTTAACTTAATGGTTGAACTTATCTGAAGTGAAATCGGGGGGAATAAGTCCGAAAGAAACGTACCTTATTCTTTTTTTTTAATATTACTACAATGTTCAGTGTGGATGGTCAGTCACTTAATTGGGCCTATGATTCGTCGGCAACCCCAATTGTTTGGAATTAAGGTTGGTTGTTCCTTGGTTATTGTATTGCATTGTGAACAAGCAGAGAGTCTTGTGTTCATTGTTCATTGTTGAAGAGTTGTCTGATCTAGTTTAGCATCCGACTACACCAAGATATTTACTAA
>ONZK01001177.1:45657-60122 GCA_900322385.1 Pharnaceum exiguum | reverse complement strand
GGGGGGGGGGGGTTGCTCTTGCAAAATAGAAGAGATTGCTTTTGTTTGCCCTGGAATTCAAAAATATCATTTTTTTTTGTATTTCATTGCTTATATCGAGCACCAAAGTCCTCCTTAAGGAATATGAGCATGTTTGGTTTTGGTTTGGAATTCCTGGGAATCAAATTTTGCTGAGTATTGTATATAGCTTTTCTTGTTTGATTCACAACTAAGCATAGGAATTAAATTCCTGCCAGGAATACGATGCAAATGTGAATGTGATGGAGGAATTTGATCACATTGTTCACCCTAGGTAATAGGGTGATCCCATGCTAATTCCCATGACTCTTAAAAATTCCTGTATCGATTCTCATTCTGAACAAATAAATGCTGAAAAGGATAAGATGCATGGATTGAATAACTGAAGCAATAAACGCCTGCCTTATCTGAGAATCTTGAGTGAATTTGAAGTTACAGCTGAAGTTCAATCATCTTGTTTCCTGTGAGAAGCTTCTTCTATGGAGGCTAGAAAGAAAGGAGTTACCTCGGATAAATCTTCATCTTTGTCTTTGGTTCAATACTAGTCTAATTGAGGCGTGACAGTTACTATCGTCGTTCGTGTTTGATATGAGAGAAAACACCTTTTGACTTAGACAATACAATAAGTACTGTAGTATTCTTGTAGTAGTCTTGAATATGGTAGGTGTTACATTTCCTGTTATTTTTGTTGCATTGTCTAAAAGCTCAGTGTACATTACGTAGTTAGTTTCTCAGCAATTGTTTACGGTTCAAATCTCTCAGACAACTGGTAGGCCATTAGGCGCTCATTTATGACTTAAGTACTCGTATACACCAAATGCTTGGTTATTGCATGCATTTGGTTGACGGTGACCTTGACATCCATTTCTGGTACATCATTTATTTTTGTAGATGAAGTCCTGGTATATAATTCCAGGGATTCCTGAAGGATTGTACTTACCAGCTATGATAAGTGGTAGCAATTATGTCATAGCTGTTGTAAATCAGATTTGTGCTCATTTTCGGTGAACCTTATCTTGAATAGGTTACTGTACTGGAGTGGGCAGTTTCGTTGGAGACAAGAGGAATATCCTAGACCACAAGCGCAGGAAGCTTGCTGCCAAATATGAGCTACAGCGAAAGCTGTACAAAGCTCTCTGCAGAGACCCTGATCTACCTAGCAACATGAAGGACAAATTCCGTGCCAAGCTCTCCAAGGTGCCAAGAAACAGCGCTTTTAACCGGCTAAGAAACCGATGCATCTTCACAGGCCGTCCTCGTGCTGTGTATGAGAAGTTCCGGATGTCACGTATTGTATTCCGTGACTTGGCAAATAAGGGCCAGTTACCTGGGGTTCGAAAATCCTCCTGGTAACAACATTATCTGCTAGTCACAGGAGAATGTTATCATCAAAACTCCAGAGTCGGATCTCTACCTTTGTTAATCACGACAGAGTTATTAGACTGTACCCCAAAATGATCTTATTCAGAAACTGATCAGGGAAGGGAATTCTTCTAGCTGTCTCTTTCACCGGCTACATAATCTTATTCAGAACAGTAGTTTTGATATACCCATTTTTTCGTTTTGCTTTTGTTGTGTGCTTTGTTCATTACTTTGGGTTTATGTGAGGAAAGTCTTACTCTTCCCCTTAGCAAGTTAGCAGTTAACTCGAAGTAACCACAAACCAGCCACTAGCTAATGGCGTAATTTCCCCCTCCATCTCGAGGGCTCAGGCTGTTCGTGTTAAAATTTGTCATCTGTAACTGTAGTTTGCTTGTTCACCAACCCACTTTGCAAGTTGTGAGACTTCTGCTTTAACTTTTTGTTGGTCAAAAATCAGGTACCAAAGGTTGAATAATATAACAAGTCAACAGTCATCTGTATTTGGTTTACTACTGCTACGGAGTAGTTTATTGTATGATTGTAGGACGGTCTGGGCGCAAGTCAACTTGCGGAGTTTGTATCTGGTGACGAAACTTCAAATGGCTATCTAGTCAGAAAAGAGTGTCTATGGAGTAACTTTTTAATTGGACTTCTTTCGCTGTAAGTCCCATGTATGTGGAGACTTAAGGGAACGTGTTATTTGGACATCAGTTGACGTTCTAGAACGAGATAGCATTCCTCCGCGTATGAAGACATGACTTCTACGGAATTGAACGCAAAGCACAATCTAACCATTCAAAATTTCCTACTCCTTCACCTTCACATATTTCAAATTAAAAATCCTATAATCTCTAACTCTAATCATCATTTGTCGACCGTCATTATCACCCCATTCACAATCTATTGGTCTTTCTTTCCATTTTTATTACCATTAGGATATTCAATTATGGTTGTTTTCAAGGTAGTATGTGATCAACATGGGCGCTCGTACAGGACCTCCGATTTTAAAGGACTCATTTTTTTTAAGTCAAGCCTTAGGTCTTAGATTGTCAAAAAAAAATAAAAATGCCATCGAACCGTTGTTTGTATCGTCATTACTCATTAGTCTCAATAAGTCACGTCTGCTATTTTCACTTCCTCCTTAAGCCTTAACTATTCCCCCAATATTTGAAGTCATAAACTTGGTCCTCAAAAGTTTTCTCCACATTTACTGCACAAGCCTCCAAATCCACGATACGGCCCTGGTTTGTTTTACCTATGGTCTTTTACGTATGGATAGAACAATTATCCAATAGATTATGAAATCAATTAAACATTAAGTAATTGAGTAGAAAAGTCTATCATTAGATCTTGTTTCTTTGGATTTATCGAAAATTGCCAATTCATCTTACAAACAAATTAACTAGAAGTCTAAAACATTTGTACATCTATTCTTTGGGGATAAAGAGGTTGAGTGTCTTAAATTCTATAAGTTATTATACAATGCACATTGTTGTTATACGGCCTAATCAAGAGAACGACATGATCAAGCAATAACAAGTCAAATAACATACCATTATCAATCACAATTAGGCGAGTATTATAACCAAATCAAATATTCTTGAGTGGCTACCAAATCCAATTACACAAAAGGAAATACGAGTGAACTGAGTAGCTAGAATCTGTCCTGTCGCCTTCATATCTTTCTTACCTTGCATGAAACTTCACAGAACTCCATTATATAAACACTTGTGTTTTAAATAATCCAACAACGTAGCAGCTAGTCAGAAAAAACTAATCCAAGAATATAGGATCAGGTCGCTTTGTCAATATCTGTAAATTGCTCAAACACCCTCCAAGACAACCCCATCTACGGAGTACCATAGTAGCATAGTACATCAGTACGTACATTATACATTCCCCAAATGTCTTCCTCTTCTTAATCTCACTGTCTATCACATTCTATAACACCACTACCTAACCACTACCGTTAACTTATACCATCATATTGATGATCAGTAGTTAATCTTGCCACGTGTCATACTGAGAAGCAGATGATTTCATACCAAAATGGATTGGTCGGTCCATATATACCAGTATATACCATAATGGCATTGTACGATTGAGACTCGCAGATAGAAATAATGTATGTGGCATTCTGTAGGACGGATTCGACTTAGTTTAGCGAGTACTATTGGATATCATGAGAGAAAGTATATTAACAAGTCTAAATTGAGAAGTAGTGAAACACTATTAAACTAAATTAAATTAAAACAATTATTTGAAAACATCATATTCCTCGGTAACGTGTGACCTTTTCTTAGTGTGTGAAAGTACTAAACATGTTCTTTTCAACTTATTCTAACCGAAGTGAATGGTGCTGAACTAAATATTTATTTAATTTTTTTTACTGACATACAAATAAGTCCAAATAGATATCGATATCAAAATTTCTTAGCCAATCACCAAAAAAAAAACTTAGCCAAGTGTAAGCTAGATTAAGTGGAATTGAATTTTTATTTGGTTGAAAATAAGTTAAAGAACTTACATTTGTTCACAATTTACAACTTTTGCATTTAGGCTCTATTTTATTCGTATGATTAAGAGATTAGCTTGACTTTACTTAACCGAAAAATCTTGGAAGAAATGAATTTAACTCAAGCGAATAAATGGTTAACTCTAATTCAGTACTCCGTACAAGATAAGTCACTCTTTGTACAAAAAGTAGTGATCTCAATCTATTTTAATCAAAACCAAACAATTGTATCCAAGATTTCACTGTCTCAGTTTTCACTTTTGATGATCAAAGCAATCAATCAAGAGAAGATAAAACCCAAAAGTCAACACGAAGTCACCACCGCATCACTATACAAATTGGCCCCACAAACACACACACTTCCTCTCTCTAGACTCTCTCTCTCTAGCTACCCAACACAAAGTTACAGCAGCTACTCACTTGATCTTTTCATTTCATCTTTTACCCTCTTCCTATGACAACTATATATAGTGGTAATTTCCCTTAGCTTATAAAACCAAGTTACTTCAAAGAAGGGTAGTTGACACTTCAGACATAACTTCATAACATAAGAGCTTGTGATGTGTATCACTTGAGAGACACACAAAAACACAACAAAACCAAACACAAAGAGGACTGCTTTCTCTGTCCTTAGTTAGTTTAGTTCAATTTGATTGGATTGATCAGTTTGTTGGTTCAGTTCATTTGGGTTTACACTAGTATGTCCCCTCGCCAGGTGATTGCTTATTGATTTTGAACTTCAAAGTTCTAATCTTTGTTGGGTATTTGTCTGTTTTTGTTGATTTGGGTTGTTGGGATTTGTTTGAATTTAGGGTTTTGAGCTGATTTTGATGGTGTTTTAGTTTAATTTTGGTGAAGTTGAGGTTGGGAAGTGTTATTAGAGGTGGGATTTTTGTGGGTTTGAAGTTGATTTTGTGATTAGTGATTTTTTAGTTGAAATGTTGTGGTAAAGGTCATTGCTTTTTTTATTGTAGTAATTTTGCTAAGTTTGGTTGTTTATGATCATTGATCAATTTAGTTTTATTGGGACCTCCATTTTATGTTATTTACCGGTCAAATCAAATTTTAGGATGGTATATATTGGAAATGTGATCTTCTTCCAAAAAAAAGATGAAGGAAAATGAGAAATGTGATGATATGTGGAACTATGATGTTTTGATGTAGAATATATGGGAAGTGAAATTCCAGTGTTATGTTGGACATCAAATTATGAAAGAAATGGGCTAAATTTGCTTGTTGGTACAATCACTAGGCTAGGCTTATTTTGTTGCATTGTTGTTTACCCTTTGTGGATGTGATTTCAACACATGGTTGTCAAATTTAGGTGTATGTGAAAGTATATAGTGGATTTAGGATGCCACAGTATGAATTCTATTGATGGCCATAAATTTTAGCTTAGATTGGCTGCCAAGCTTGAATCTTTGTCACAATAGGTATGACCGACTTGACCGTTAATATAGTGAATCACTTATTGGATGCCATGGATGGAAAGAGAGGGGCAAACAGCCGATAAACTTCCTAATTTTGTGTTTACATCAGCATTATTAATTACATTGCTGGATGGGAGCAAGGGTGTCCTGGTCGCTTAACGGCTGTACTGTTCACTTCACAGGTTACTGCAAGCAGTCCAAGCTCAATGCACGAAAACGGGAATTCTGATTCGCTCTCCCTCTTCTGTTCAGAAAAGGCAGTGCAGGAGATTGTCCAACAACCTGTTCAAGGAGCAGATGAGCATCTTGTGGAGTTCTCTGAAGCTATGAGAAGTAATTCCTGGTTTGTTCTTGAAATAACTACTGTTCTGTGACCTAATGCAAGATGATGCTGATGAGTGTATTTATGTGCATCAGCTGTTGCAAAAGCCCTGAGACGTGCCGCAGAAGGCAAAGCTTCAGCACAAGCTGAGGCTGGTGAATGGAAACGGAAATATGAGCTGGAAAAAGCAAAGAATTTGCAATTGGAGCGTAAAGGTATGATAAACCCTTTAAGACTCATCGCCGAATATAAGTCGGTACAAATTATTGTAGGTAATCAATAGCCTTGATTTTGGTGAGTATGTAATTAAGGCAGATTATCAGAGGTAGGTTACGGACATTGGTTTTTCCATCTGCCAAGGACATGTAACTACACCTTTAATTGTTTCAGTTCTGGTTTGATCGTACGCTTCATTGTTGTGAATATGGTTTTTCTGCTTTATGGCAGCACTGGGACCTGCGAACCATAGTTGTGATCTACCAAATGGCGTAGTAGCTGAATCGAATGATCGTTCACAAGTATGCACCCCAGAAATTGTACAAAATGGGTACTGCTGCGGGAAGAATGGGATTTGCAACCATGAGGTTCTTCGGGACGGGGGACCTACATCAGATTCTGGGTCTATCAACAACAAGAGCGCCAGAAAGGTACAGTAGAAGATGTGTTTTGGTCATATCATAATTTCCAGATTCCCAACATTAAATGTGAACTTACTTTGGAATGTTACACACTGAATCTGTCCGTTTTATGATTTTTCTATGTATTTACTAATGCTCTTGGTTGACGTCTGCGGTCTGCCTTGTATCACTGATACAGTACTTGTATGTAGGAGCTGTGTATGACTGTATGTGAATATCACGAACTTTACCTTCTTTCAGTTTGTGACTGCTTGCCTTTCACCTTAAGATTATTGTTAAGCTTCCACACTATTTAACAGCGTCACACAGAAGTGTTTGTCAGTGCAAATTTTGTAGCAGTTAATATATTTGTCAGTATTATGTGTCAGCATGTGTGCACCACACTCTTATGCTATTAGTGATGGCCTGTCTACATGGATTTGCAGGCACCATTTAAACTCTCATGGAACTTTGAAGGTAAAAACGGCAATCAGTATAAGCATGATATTGTTTCTTTTGACAGAGGGAACATAACAACGACAGAGAAGAGTAGCAAACAGGTACTGCGTCAAGGCTGTGAATGAGATTGCTTGTTGTTTTTAACTTGAATAACTTTATGAAGGATATGCACTTCAATATGAGATTGCTGATGACAATGGTTATGGTTCTTCCATTGTATCCAGATTTTTCTAAAGTGGCAGAGTAATCCCCGGACTATTCTTGTTTTGACCAAACCCAATTCAACTTCTGTACGACTTCTGTGCTGTGAAATGGTCAGGTATAGAATGCTAACTAAACAGTCTTGTGAATTTTCATTTGCTGGAGTGAGTGGTTGCAGTGTGTTTAAAGTCCTCTATCTGTTCTGATGGCAGATTATGATGTGACTGACATTACCAAATAATTGGAATTGTGGTACTGACACTTACCCTTTTTCTGCAGATGGTTAAAGGAACAAAGAAAAGTTGATGTGTATGTGGAACCTCGGGTCCAATCCGAACTCTTAGATGAGTCGTCTTTCTTCGATTTTGTTCAAACCTGGAAGGATGGTGAGTTCAGAACGTGTACAATCTGCTATATCTCAGTGCCTTCCTCGTGAATATTATGTAGTTTTACTTGGCCGCTATATAACATGATAACCTGCTATCATCATAAATATTTTGCCAAAATATTTATTTTCTCTTTCTGTGCTCCATTTTTCTACTTTTGATCGCATTCTTCTTTTTTACCCTTATCAATCAACAGACGAGGAAGTCTTGCGTCTACATACAAAGGTTGACCTTGTTGTTACTCTCGGTGGCGATGGCACTGTGCTTTGGGTAAGTGCTCTGGGTCCTTCCTCTTTTCAATCTGTCGAAAAGATCATGCTGTGATGTTTATCATAAATATGAGATGAAAAAACATTTCAGCATTTCTTTCTCCTAGTTCACATACATGTGCTTTTTTGTTTACTGCGCAGCCTTTATCCAGCTAGATCTGTTCTTTAAATTAATGGACTCAAATTTACTGAACCAATCTATCTTTAGAGATCTGGGCTACCTTGATTAATGAGTAGCATATTAGTTATTTGTGCAAACGGGTGTATCGGGAGGGCTTTGAGTTGGGGACTTCTGTATTCACACACACACTCACACACACACACACACACACACACACACACACACACACACACACTTCCTCTTCCTCCTCCTCCTCTCCTCTCCTCCTGCGCACATGGAACAAGCTCCTTTTGTGATTTTCCAACATCTGTGCCTTTGATGTTGAACTTCTACTGTGTCCAGAACTCCAGAGCTGTACATAAGTGGAATCAAATATTGTCTTAGTCAAAGAGACTGATTCTCGTTCAAGCACATGTTATATTTTCGTACCAAGTTCTGCTTCTTCTTTAACAAGTTCAGAACTGATTTAGCCCTATGCCTTGGTTAAGTTGCTATTGAAGATGTGATGATAGTTTTATGGGTTTATTTTTGCAGGCTGCATCATTGTTCAAAGGACCAATTCCTCCTGTAGTTCCATTTTCAATGGGATCTTTGGGCTTCATGACTCCTTTTTGTATCCTTTTCGATCTAAAGCTATTGATGCACAGATTTCTGATGTCCTATTCTTTTAATCCCTCAGATGTTATCTTTAACATTTTCTAGATAGTGAAACCTACAAGGAATCCCTTGATTCAATTTTGCAGGGTCCTATTAGTATTACACTGCGACACCGGTTGCAGTGCCATGTAATCAGAGAATCAGCAAAACATGAGTTTGACACTGAAGAACCAGTACTCGTTCTGAATGAGGTTACAATTGATCGAGGAATTTCCTCATATCTCACGAATCTAGAATGCTATTGTGACAACACATTCGTGACATGTGTTCAAGGGGATGGGTTAATATTATCTACCACATCTGGAAGTACTGCATATTCTTTAGCAGCTGGAGGATCAATGGTCCATCCACAGGTTTGTTTTAACTTTTTTTTGTGCATCGAAGAGAGTGTGACACTGGGAAATTTTAGTTGCTCAAAGTGAAATAAAACAATTTGAAATTCGTATTACAACTGTTGCACCATGTTTATAGTGGTACTTTGAGAGGGATTGTCACATGCAAATGCTGCATGCAGATGCTGCGAAACTTGAAAAGATTTTGGTAGTTGATGTTAGTGAATAAGATAGTTGCATGATTTGAGTTTGACTGTACCTTTCTATGCTTTAGGTACCCGGCATTTTATTCACCCCAATTTGCCCGCATTCTCTTTCATTTCGGCCTTTGATACTTCCTGAGCATGTCACATTGAGAGTGCAAGTACCATACAATAGCAGGAGTCCTGCTTGGGCGTCATTTGATGGTAAAGACAGGAAACAGTTGGCACCTGGTGATGCACTCATTTGCAGCATAGCACCTTGGCCTGTGCCAACGGCTTGTCAAGTTGATTCAACCAGCGACTTCTTGCGTAGCATCCACGAGGGTCTCCACTGGAATCTGAGAAAGACCCAGTCCTTCGATGGCCCTAATCTTGGAAGTTAATTGACAACTTAGCGATTATGTACATCACAGACTCCCGAAACCCGATGTCATTTTATTCAGTCACAGAGGGGGGTGGTCAAACGAAGGGGTAATCGGTCTTTTCATTATCCCTTCATTCTATTGTATTTTGTAATTTGTAATTTGTAGGTGAGTAATCCATGTATTCCATGTGATACTGATGATGACAAAAGGTAGATCTAGTATAGAATGAGTCTGTATTACATGTATATTTCAATAGAAGAATCAATGCCAAAATACAAGCTTATTGCGTTAGCCTCCCATGCTCAGTGCATTTAGCACAGATGCCCATATTGTCATCTGCCAAATAGAATAAGCCTTGTGCTTCCTGCTGGGAACTAGGTCCGAAACAATTGGCCTTCATACTCTACCAAAGAACTGATCAAGCTTTTGATGACATCCTAAAGTTACACCAGCTTCAACAACAGTTGTCGATTGCAAGATGACTATAGTTCTTTCTCTTTGCAAGGGCAAATAGCCATGTTAGATCACATACCTTTCCGAATCACACTGAATAGTCAGAAGTCAGAATGCGACAAGTTGTTTTGGATTGTGGTTATGACTAATGACTTAACTTCCAAGGGGGGTTTCTTTGTGGTCCCTGGTACACTACGAATGCTGTCCAGACCACAAAGTAGGAAGAATCAACTTCGTCTGGTCCTCCTGTAGACTTGTGTGGTTTGAGGGCTTTGATCAATACACCCTCGAGACGCCATGGGTCTGCAGGAAAGAGGTCCTCACCAAATCGATAAGCAAGTACCCCACCATTGAAGTCATTCTTAGAATCTTAGCCTAGGGACTTAGGGAGTAATCAACCAGACTTGAAATTTGGAATGTGAATTGTACTTGATCATATAACCCAGTTCACTGTTAAAAATTGACAGCAACAAAATCTACGTCTAGTCCTCGCACTATGCATTAGGTAAGGTTAAAGTTTTATGGCAGGTAACAACTTAAAGTTGCAACATTAAGTTTGAGCAATTTCATACCGCTTAAACGAGGTCTTACATTTGAGCCATATCATATGCAGAGAGCCTTATTGGGACACTCACCTACCACAGCCAGGTGAGTGACCGAGGTCGGGTTCGAATGTAGTCACAATGAAGCTTCGATTAACCAGGCGGGCAATCAAAAAATAGTAGCAACTTCAGGTTTAAAATTGTCTGTAACAAGTTAACAACCCCCTTCATCACTGAAGGTTTAACCTTAACGGAAGAAAGTGTTTTGTGAAGCAGAAGGTTAAGAGTTCAAGCCATCAATACTAATTGAGCTATGCCAAAGACTGAAACAATATTCAAAACCAACAAATTCATTGCACTTTCAGTATTCTTTGTAGTTCTTACAAAGAGAAACTCAAAGGATTTGTTTGCTACCATCCTCCCTACTTGAAAAATACACAAACTGTGGGAGGGAAAAA
Source organism: Pharnaceum exiguum (assembly GCA_900322385.1). Taxonomy (NCBI): domain Eukaryota; kingdom Viridiplantae; phylum Streptophyta; class Magnoliopsida; order Caryophyllales; family Molluginaceae; genus Pharnaceum; species Pharnaceum exiguum. The sequence goes on along the minus strand of ONZK01001177.1, from coordinate 49,412 downwards.
AATGAATCCAACAAAGAGTTAAAAACGCCCTCGATGAAGACAATTTGTTTGCCCGAGGAAACGAGCTTCCTAAGTGACCAAGATATGTCTGGAAATACACTTGTGTGAAGGCAAAACAGAGAAAGCCTGTCCTACAGCTAAGCATGTTTATCAATGAGCTTTCTGAACACCTACAAGGCGTGCATAGTCCACCCACCTATATCAAAACAAAGTATAAATAAGAATTACAACAGACAAAACAGACGTGAGAAAATCTGCTGAAACCAAATGAGGGAAAGAAGTCTGAAACAATAGAAAAACACTCACAGCAAAGAACCCAAGAAGGTGTTTCCTGTCCTTGCTGCAAAGCAAGCAGCACTTAGCAGGAGTTTCTTATCATGAAGCAAAGGCTCCAGGAATCGTTGCTCAACAACACCAGCCAAAAGTTGGTATCTGTAGATACAAGCGACATCAATCATCATGACAATGAGAGCACACTAATCAAGCCTACTCCAAATTGCAAGTACAGCATTGAATTTTCCTTTCCTTTTGTTTTACGATAAGTAATAGCTAATTATGTAATAGGAAAATCAAACATCTGAAAGGATTCCATGGCTAGAATCGTATGCAGCTCTATACAAGACGTGAGCAAGCTAGAGTGAATAGTTGCAGAACTACAACAAGAACTCAAAGTGCAATGTGAAAACGGCTCATTCTACCAATATTGTTGTAGGCATACATAACTTGCTAACATGCCTTCTATCAGATAAAGATTCCGTCATGGGGCTTTACCAGATGAGCACACAAACTACTGACGTGCCAAGTACCAAACACCAAAGATACCCAAGCATGGACGGAAAGGATAAGCAAAAAGAGGGCACAGGGTCATATATTACTATATTAGCACCAAGTAGTGCACAACCACTTTAAAAGCTGTCTGGAATTTATCAATAGAGTGCGAAGTGCATTGCCCAAATTAATTAGAAAAAAGATAAACTTGAATCAGATACTAGGACGTACCTCAGATTACTGGAAACTGCCATATATACACCATAGGCAACACTGGTAGCTACTACAGGCACAGTCTCAACTTCATCAGCTCCCGACTTATCAACAGCCTTCTTCGCATTAATAGCAGCATTAGTTATGGATGTACCGACCTGCGAAATTGAAAATCATCAGCCTGGCTGTTTCAAAAAAATTCTCCAAAATGAACCGCATTTCAATTGTGCCCTTCCAAAAATAAACAAGAAAGAAAAGTCCAGCCAAAACTCGAGGACAAGAATCCCTGAACAAACCCCTAGATAGCTATTGACAAAGCTTCAGAACTACAGAAAGTTCATACTAGTAATAAATAAATAAATAAATAAAGGATTAAGAAACATACCAAAGAGGAGGTGGTGCCAACAGCGAAAAGCTTGGCTCCGTTACGCTGTAACAACACACACACATCAAAGAGTCAGATATATGCACTTCAGCCACTACTCAACGTGAATGATCTATTCGTTTACAGAGACAAAACTAATTACTCTTAAAAAGGAAACAAGACAAGGAATTTATGAGATAGGAACTCACCACTACAGCACCGAGACGCTGAATCAATGAATATGACGCACCGCCAAGGGTTGTCTGGAAACAGATATTGAATAAGACATTTGCACCACTACAAAATCCGAAAACAAGATATTGCACCAATGAAGTCAAGCCAATCAAACCTGGAAAGCGTTATCAGGACAGCCATGGAAAAACTTGGAAATAGGTCCAGCAGTCATTGCAAGAGGTTTACGAAGAGCAACAGTTGGAGCAGGAAGATAGACGAGCATGAAATCCGCAATTACGGCCATAACCTTTCACAAAACCAGTTAAAAATACATAAGAACCAAATATTATCTCATGCGATTCTCGTATTTTCAGTTCTGTGATAATCCAAAAGTAAAAAAGCGGTTGCCTGACATAAATTTTATATCAACAGATAAAAAAACAGAAAACAATCGCTTATTCATGTATGAATTCCTAAACATTCAGTCCAAAACCTAAAGATCTGCAATTCCATCTATGATAAAACATAAATCCAACTTATATTTACACTTTTTTATATGCCCCACATGCGCAATCTTTAAGAAACTCAGGCACACATGAGAGGCAAAGACCTGAATTGTGTGTGATAATAATCCTTTGAAGTTAATCGATTTTCTTACGCAGAATTTCAATCAACACTGAATATTGAGACCAACATATGAAACAAGTACTTTATTTTTTGCAAAGTTTGACTCTCCACAAAACGAATACTACAAACTGCAATATGGCACAAAGGAACATGAGTGATACGATCAAGTTCTCATCATTAACGCAAGTGGGATGACAGAGCTAGCAACACATCCTTATCCACTGACAATTCAAAAGGTGTCAAGTAAATGCTAGTGATTTACCTCAACATCCAATATAAAACGTTGATCCAATGCTGATTAGGATTACTACATGACATCAACTTATATATCCTAATAAAGAAGACACAAAGATGTACCTAAAAATCTGCCAAAGCAAACCTGCAGCAGCCATTTATTTGTAAACAAAATTTAACATACAGGAAACAAAGTGCCGAAACTGAGTGTCATACCACATCTGCACACACTACTTCCAATTCGTTGAAGAAATTCTCCCTTCGACGCTCGTATTCTGCAGCAGTCTAAAATATGAGGAAATAAACATAAGACTACAAAATGATGTAGGAGATGAAATATTCATATATATCAGAGATGTGCATAAGCAAGATGCGCGCTGGGGTGGGGGTGGGGGTGAGGTGGGGGGGAGAGCAAAGTTTACTAACATATTCAAATTGAAGAGGAAATCAGGAACTTGATACATGAACTGCACCTAAAAGGTTATTTTCAGGTAAAGGACAGTTTTTTTTTTTTTTTGAGGTAAAGGACAGTTGAACTGAACATTGTTACTTGCTACAGGTTTTACTTGCATTACATGGCATAAGATTTCATAAAACATGTTTAATGATTAAAAGCTGAATTCACTACAGGGAAAGAACACCGAACAATTAGAACATTTGCAAGATTGTGGGAATGGTGACTGAATTTAATTGCATTAGCTTTTCTTTTCCCTCTGATGAATTGCATTTACTTCAAGAAAAGAACAAAGAAAATAACACATGCCAAAACGCTCATGCACAATGTGACAGGCGCAAATTCGTAACAAAGATTAGGATTCAGGAGGAAGCATGATCTTAAACTCTCAACTATTTTGAGAATACTCAACTACCACCAAGCTAAAACCCAAAGAAACAAATCATAAATAGCCAGCCACAAAACTTCTACAAATTTCAATGTCATTCACAAGGGAAATTCCAGTACAACTTCAGCCAACCAATTAGATGGCCATAAATGTCATTTTTGTGGCACCAAAGGCTGATCTCACAGTTTAACTCCCAATGTGCAATCTTTTTCCAAAAGAGCAAGTCATCACCAATCAAGTAACTCCTCAGTCCTCACATAAGACTTCATTCACTACTTCCAGACAAACCAAATCAAAAAACAATCTTCCTCATAACAAGTTCAACTACATAGTACTACGCATATTACCTATCAACACCCCACCCCACCGGCAACTCAACTCACAAAAAATGCATTATTGTCGATACCCCGGTTCAACCCTGGTTTTCTCAAACAAGAAAGACTTCATATGCTTTCTAATTTCAAATATTAGCTAAAAAGGTATCATCTTTTCACAGGATTGACCATACTCAGTGTTAAATCATTTTAGTCCAC
>ONZK01001177.1:34058-45178 GCA_900322385.1 Pharnaceum exiguum | reverse complement strand
CCCCCCCCCCCCCCCCCCCCCCCCCCAAAAGAAAAAAAAGAAGAAAAAAAGAAACTATGATAATCACACCTAAACAATCATCAATTCATCAATCAACATCATCCTAACTAACCAACCCTCTAAGAAAAGAAAAAAGATCTTACCTTTTTCTCTTTATCACACAACATAGTGAAATGACATACTGATCTCCACTTCAAACATCTCACTCTCCCCATCATCAAATTAATTACAAAATAAACTACCCATTACAATTAATTCCAAAAGGTGTCATCTTTTTCCTTTTTTCCTACAAACATTTTACACACACTACCAACCTTTTTAAGTCCTGCCATTCTAAACCAAAACAAATACCATCACATTTAGGCACACACCATACTCGGGAAATACTGAACTGAAAAAAAACTAAACCTTCCGATAATAATAATATTATTATAATAATAATGATACCTTGGTGAAGATCCCAACACCACATTCCATGGCAACTTTAGCAAGGAACAAATCATCAGCCAACAACCTATCTCTAAACCCACCAAACTGCAACAACCATCTCATAAACCCAGACTTTTCCAAATCCAAAAACCTCTTAACAATCTCAACAGGTATCTTCCCTTCCTTAATCGCCGCCACGAGGTCTTTCGGCAAACTCTCCAAATTCCTCCCTACCTCCGCAAGCAAAAGCATAACCGCCTTCGTATTCTCATTCCCCTCATCATCCCCTCCCTCATCGCCACCTCCGTGTCCACCACCGCCGTTGTTGGGTGTCCCGCCGCCACCTCCGCCACCTCCGGAGAGGGACGAGAAGGGCAGGAAGGGGAAGTGTCGGCTGATGGGGTTAGGGGTGCGGGTGAGGGAGAGCGTGGGGAAGGGTAGTTTGGGAAATGTGAGTTTGACGGTGGTGGGTAGGGCGAGTTTTGGGTGGTTGAGGGTGGGGGATGCGGTGGGGGTGGTGAGGGATAGGGATAGGGCGTGGGGTGACGGTGGTGGTGTTGCCATTGTGTGGGGAAATAATAATAAGGAGAGAGAGTGGAGTACACTAGTGGGAATGGGAAGTTAAGTGTGTGAGTTTGGTCTGTTGGTCTGTTTGTTGTTTGTTGTTTGTTCGGCGGCTGTTATAGTTTTGTTTGTTTGGGTGGGTTTAGGTCTTTGATCATCTCAGCCTCACATTTTAAAATAATCAAAATAAATAAATAATTAAATAATAATAGGTTGTCAAAAAAGAAAATAAGGTGGTACGATTTTGGGTTTATAGGAGCGTGGGGATGACGCGCTCAATGCGGGTAAAATGGGTAGTAATCTTTATTTTGGACAAAAGGTGATCTTTTAGTTACCGGCAAAAGTAGCTGGGATTTGTTTGTTATTTGTACTTGGTGATTTTATGTGTTTGTACTTTGTACCGAAAATTTGTGGGACACTGGACAGGTTGAAGGTTGAAGGTTGAAAGATTGGAGGTGGAGTGAAAATGGGGGAGGAGATGGAAGAATTGAAGGATTTAGGGAGGGGTAAGTGATGGTTAGGTGAGTCATTCATGTTGTTTATATCTAAGTTTTTCTATTTCTTTTTTAAATTTGGTAGTGGTTATGTGTGTTGGGGGATGTTGGATTGCATCATTTTTGTGTGTTATAACATGTGTTGTTTTTTTCTTCAAAAGAAAATTCTGATCAACTAGTATTTGACACACCGGGTGTAAATCTACACCGAATAAATTTGTGACTAATTATAAATATACTAACTAATGACATTAAAAAGATGACTAATAATATATTCACTAAATCTTTATTAAAAATAAACGGGTGTACGGCGTGTACCTAAGAAGTTAAGGGTCTGTTCGGCAAATCTAGTTGTAGCTGAAGTTGATTAGTTAGTTAAAGCTTAATTAATAATCTAATTAGGATTTTCGGATGAAATAATTGAAGGTGAAGCTTATGAATGTAAAATGGCATATAAAGACAATTTAATTTGTCAATTATTAGGGGTGATATTTTCCGTATGGGTAATATTAGAATATAAAAAGCTTATTGATAGAAATTAATTGATAAGATGGCTCATACACCTTATCAAATAAGCTAACTTATTCGATAATCTGTCACGAATACAAGTTATTTAACGAAAAAGGCGATGATCATAAGTTAGCGACTTAGCGCTAGGGACTCGAGAGTGATGATTCGTAAACAACGTGAGCGAGTGAGGAAGACTTAAAGAAAAGACGATCAAAAGTGGGCATGGCAGTGGCATGGCAGATGACCAAACATGTGGCGTGGAAATCACGCGCAAAGTTTAATGGGTCCTACCAAGATTTGGTCCTACTGAAGACCAAACCACCTCTGACTACTGCGAAGTGCTAAGTATCCTGCGGACATGATGGCATGATGCCATATTGCCATATGTAGATATTCAATTGTTCATGTACTAGTCCCCACTCTTACGGGTATCACCGTGGAACCAAAACGCCTGATGCGTGATGCCTGTGCAATGAGCCAATGACACTAGCAAAGTATGCACAAATTCGGATCCTTTTGTCCTTGATTGCAAAAATCGGGGAATTGGGATCACAAGTTCACAATTGAGTAGTGACTTGTGAAGTACGGAGCAGTGAGCACAATAGGGGAAGAAAAAACTATATGATCAAAGAGAAACTTATCTTGAATTTGATAAATGCATTGCATTTTCTAAATTATAAGTAAAGGTATATGATTATAACCGATTAATCTTTCGTACACCGAGTGTAAATTACACCGAGAATTTTTTTTTTTGACTAATAATAAGGTACTCTATAAGAATTTATAAGGATAAGGTATGTGTGTGGGTGATAATGACCCGACCCGAGCTCGAGCTTGGGGAGTCTCGATTCGGCTCACTTTTTTTTATGGGCTCGTTTCAATCTCAAAACTCGTCGAGCTTTTAAATTCAAACCCGACTCGACTCGTAAAAATTTGAGGTAAGTTCGGCTCAAGTTCAATCTCACGTGATCGATTTAAAAAGCTCACGAGCATCCTAGCTCGAGCTACAAAAGTCATGAACTTTCGATGTCGATCTTAGAACTCATGTGTTTGTACCATAATTATATATCTTTTGTTACAAGTTTGAAAGCCTCCCTTAATGTAAATATCTAACTTCTAAACAATTAGTAATATTACATGTATATATTTACTTTTATGTAAAAAAAATAAAAATTAGAGCCGAGCTCTGGTTGGCTTGCCTCAGCTCAAGACAAACCTCGAGCCGAGCCCGAGCTTGGCTTGAGCTGAGCTTTGATCGACCCGAGTAGCTCACGAGCAGCTCAGCTCATTATCACCCTTAGGTATGTGTTATAATTCTTTGACAAAAAGCATCTCGTGTAAATTTACGCCGCATGTACTTAAGGATTGGAATATTATATGAGAGCCTTTTTCATTGTTCATCATACAAAGTTATTTTACCCATCTTTGATACAATGTTAAAAATTATAAGTTCCCATATAGACATAATGAAAAATTAGCCTGATTTGATGTTATTATTTAAGTCGGGTACCAATGGTATATTTCCTTTTTAAAAACAACTTAACCCGAGGGTAAAATGGTCAATTTACAACCCTGATTTATTCTTAACAATTAGAGTTTGACACGTAATCACTTTTAACGGGAAAATATGACTGCGCTAGAGGAGCTATCCACTTTGGTACAATATTCAAAATACAGATACCCTTATTGACATATTGAATAAATTAGACCCCGATTTGGTATTATCCTATAGGTAAGGTATCAAAGATGGTATATTTTCTTTTAAATAATATTGTAAAAATTCACAAAATGTTACTTGGATAAAGTATTAACCACCGAGAAAAATTTGATTTTCCGAACAAAACCCGCCCCGCCCACCCGAATCGACAGGTCGAAGGCTCCCCTTAAGTGCAGCCATTATGGTCTGCAGTGCGAGATGGCGTCCAACAAGAGGGATAAACTAAGTAGAGCAGGCCCTCGGATGAGCCCAAGTTAGTTAACCCAAATGAAAAAGGACTTCCAATGAGTCTGGTAAGCTAAAGTTTAGAAGGCCCCGTAGAGATCAAGTCCAATTAGCCAACCCCGAAGAGAGGGAATCCAATAAGAAGGTTACAAGATAAGGGGAGTCTACCTTAAATTAGCTGGCCTCAGGCCCTCATCAGTGCCTACATCATGCGACACACAAATGATCAAATAATCCGTTTTAAGACCCTTCTTGATGTTGCAACATGTTTTTCCACAGTTTTCCAAACAACACCTATGGACGAAATATTACACGAGTAAAATGCTACAGTACATATTTAGACGAGTGTTATTATGATAAAAAATACTCCCTCTATATCATCATAGTTGCAACATTTGTTTTTTCACAGTTTTCAAATCACTACTTTGATCCAACAATAATTATAAAATTATAATATAAAAAATCATTTTGTTTACATATATCAAAATATAATTAATAAGAAATCTAATGATAGAATTTTTTGTTTATAACTCTATACACATTTTCTTAAATTCTGATGAGTTTTTACTCTATTTATCTCCATCCCGAATAGTTTAATACTTTAATTGAAGGTTTAAATTCTAACATTTTTAAGGAATGCTCTCTTATTAGGAGGAGTATCGGAGAGCATCTGAGATATTTATATTTATATAAAACGGTCGAAGTAGATGTCTAGCAAGAGTAGTGAGCAAGACCGAATTTGAGACTTAGGACGTTAGGAGGTCATCAAGGGCCAATTTTAACTTGGATGGTCTAGTAGGTCCTAAAATCTGAGGACAAAAGCAAGACTTTATGGGTAGATTAATTTTGAGCATTGTGAGGACTGATGGGGATGCTGACATTGATTTCAAGAGAAAACATGGAAATTGGTACCAAAAAGAAGAAGAAGAAGATGATGAGAGAGATAGGGAGCAAAGAAAAAACTGATACTGTAGACATCAAGGGGGAATATGAAGAGGATGTGAGCGTCTTGTATTGGGTCGGGGTCGGAAGAAGGATCGAATACGAGATACAGCTTTGTTTATCATTGGAGCATCTTTGCACATATTCTAGCGAACAAGTACAAGACTTGTTTGGTAGAAGAGTAGTTAGTATGATCATTTAGTATGTTGTTTTGTAAGAGTAGGTTTGATCGGTCAGAAATGCTCTTCGACATGATTGGTAAAGATTAGTTTTGGAGAGTATTTGGGTCCACAAAATGCTGTTCTGAAAATGTTCTTCTCAACAGCATTTTCAAGAGTAGTTTGATTTTCTTTAGTATTTAACACTACAAATTGCTAACTGCTAATCGTAAATATACCAAACAACTTATACCTACTATCTACTAGTCAAAACTGCTAACCGCTAACACTAACCGCTAACCGCTAACTGCTATCTCCCAAATAAGGCCAAGTGAGAATTAGTCATTATGTGGTAACCAAGGACCACTAAATGGAATTTGTTGTCACTCCGAAGTGCAGTTATCATCGAGTGGACTATTGTAGACTTGTGAACCCGTTTCATACATGAGACTGGATAGTAGTGACCCAGAGGAACTTTGGTGTCTCAAACAGTGTACCAATCTGTGTCCCACTCTAATCTCAGCCATTCATGATTTGTTAATTCATTTTCTTTTAATCCAATAAGAAGCCATAGATGGTTGAGATTGGAGTGGTACACAAAGTGGCACACCATTGTGGGACACCAAAGTCAGACTGGTAATGACCCATCAGCTACACAATAATAAACCTTCGACTACACAATAATGAATCCATCACCTAGTCTCATAGAAGAAACGGGTTCACAGCACAATTTTTCTAGATAAAAGATTGATTGAAGCTTCGTTCCACAGACTTACCTAAATGTTTACAAAAAAAAAAAGATTTGCCTAAATTGCTTATATTTTCAATTCAATTCGTTTCCCCAATTTTTTCATACCTAAATCGATTTCAGTCTAGAAAAGCCTTAACCAAGCACCTAAGCAAGTAAGATAGGGCATGTTCAATTCGTTTTGCCAATTGGTGCATTGGTGCCTTAGTTGGGCAAAAGTCAGTGGGAAGCCGGACGCATACATTGCTTGGTGGATTATGGATACAGCCACACAAACTTCTAACTTTTATTTGTGGTCTAATTTTTGTTTGATTAATTATTTTTTCTTATTGCAAACTTCGAACTTTTTCTTATTGCTTGGTGGATTATGGATACATTGCTTGTTGTTCTGAATTTCTTTTTGTTTCGAAATATGAATCCTTTTATCCTTGCATATTATAGCCTTATAGAGCTATAGGTGATATCGTAAGTCAATCTGCAACTGGAGTTGATGTATCATAATCACAATATAAATCATTAATTGTAGCTAATGAGAGAGTTTGACACACGAAAGTAACATACAATTGTAGCCTAGAGGATCCGAAGTCCTGCAGCTAGTTTTATCTCTAGCTAGTAGGCATCTATTAGTCGGCGTACCAAATACAATTGGACGAAGTGTACGCGTTATATTGTTCTTATTGCTATTAATCCGTCAGTAGCACCCAAAGCAAGAAAAGTGCGCAATATCTATGTTAGTAGTGTATTTACGTTGTATGTTGATGTTTTTTTTTGGTGATTAATGATATTTAAATTTACAGATAATAATAGAAAATATCAATTCAACTCAATTTTGTTTAGCTGGTTAGCCCAAGTTCTATGTTTAATACTACATACCAATGTTTTGAAAATCGAATCGATCACCAAATCAATCTTTCAACTAGTTCAATCGGTTTAATTGGTTCACAAGTACTAAAAATCAATTAAAACCGGTATTTTAAAATTATTACAAAAACTGGTTAAAACCGATCTGAATTAGCCGGTCTAACTGGCTTTGACCAAATCCGATTAAACATGTTTTGAAAACCGGTTGCATCACCGTTCTCGAATCCCGATTACACCGGTCAAACCGACCGCTCCGGTAAGCTTTTCAAAACATTGCTACATACTCATCAGGTTAGCAAGCCTGGAAATATTTAGACCTGTACGTTTTTACGACGATCGTTAAATTCGAGAAGAGGTATGCTACGAGCTTATGCACATTACGAGATATCTTACGAGAAAAAAGTGCCAAAATAAAAAATGTACAGCTACCTAATGCAATTCGTAACTATGCCAAGTAATTGCCATATTGCCAACACCATCGCCATTACTAATACGCTTTACCACATGGGTTGATGATACAAGAAAAGAAGCATTAGATCATGCATGCATATGAAAATATGGAGTTGACTTTCTTTATTTTTAACAGATGACTACCTATATGTGCACTCAGGGACCGTCACCAACACCTTGTTTATTACAGATCATCAAGCGGGTCATTAGCTACTTCCATGGCAAGAGCAAAATGGTGGGCTGTGTCAGTGTGGTTTGCCTCAATCCGTGCACGGTCTGGCAACACCCATTGGCCATTGCTGTTCCTCACCATACCCTTGTTATAATCTTGCCTCCATCCAGGGGGAACCCCATAATCGCTCTTCAAGAAATTGGAGTCTTTATTGACAAGAGCAATGTCTCTCTTGTTGGCAAGAGAAAATTTCCGGTCTTTACCATGATAGCCATCAACGAGGTGCAAGAGACCCTCAAGGTTGTGCGCACATGCAAAATCCGCATCACGCTTGAGGAAGGGCGAGATGGTGTGGTCGAGGGCGAGCTCGGTCCCTACATGTGCGTAGCTCCATGGGAAATGTACCTTATCCTCCAAATATTTCTGGAACTTGTTTTTCTCATTTGCAATGAGACCAGGCATAGTAGGGACCTTATCATGAACGTTGATGACTCTAATCTGCTTAACTCCGAGCTCGTCACACCTCTCCTTGAATTTAAGGTTCCCAACTCGAGGGCTAGAGAAGGAGAACACTGTTACAGGGATCTTCTTGATGGTCTTTTTATTTGAGTCACGCACAATGTTTAGCCTCATTTCGGCAATGTCATAGGCGCTTAACAAGGCCAGAGCACCCCCTAGACTGTGCCCAGTGACTGTGATGCTAAGCTCTTCTCCTTGGTATTTTTGCACAAGTTGCGAAACCTCTGCTAGGACTTGCTCTCGAGCAGAGAAGGAACAGTATTTACAACTTTCCTCCTTCGTAGTGTACAAATCATAAAACCCGGTCTCAATTTGGACACTGGGGTTGTCTCTAAACTGGGTTGGCCGGAGTATGTTCTTCAAATCATGGATCCACTCAAGGTACGTGACTGTACCTCGCCAAGTAACGAGTATGTCACGGCGACCCAGCCGCTTGATCTCATCTTCATTTGTCGTGACAGCAACATACCCCATCCAATTCGCATGGGGGCTCCATATGCTCCTGATGCTTGATGTTTTACGGAAGAACTTCTCTAAGTCGATGTTCGATGTTGCATAAAGGTACCTGGAACACAAAATATAATTCAAGCATTCTCAATATCAAGTATATGTATTTGTAGCATTGCGACAGTATGTGGTCTCGCTTATAAAGCAAAACCTAGACCAACAGTAGCAAATATAAAGAGCAACATAAACAACAACAACAAGACAATCGAGTGTCAATCCCCATTCAATGGGGTATTCGGGGTCGGGATGTACCCAATCTTACACCTGTTTAAAAATACAAAGAGGTTGTTTCCGAATATATAATGAGCAGCATATATGCATCGTATATGCATGTCCACACGCACACAAGTAGTCCCCGAAGTTCTGGTGCAAAAAATTACTCCTATCATGGTAATTTCAACTAATAAACAAAACCGAAATAATTTAATTAGTAAGTGCAATTATGGTATCAGCAGTTCAGTAGCAGTCTAAGTAATGGTTTAATTCTAAAGAGATCGAGACTAGCCTGTTACACGTACCGGCACACCTGGTAGCCAGAGTTCGACATTTCCATTCTCTCAAAGAAATGTGTTGCATCATACTTGCATGAGCCACAATACTTAGAGTGAGGATCAAAGTCAAAGGAGTCATAAGAGGATTGAGCAAACTCGCCATACCGAAGAATCTCTTGCCTGAGGTGAGAGTTCATGGAACCAAGCAGCCCTTCCCAGTCATTGCGGCCTTGAATATCTCTCCATATGTCTCGCAAAAGCCTTGGGTCTTCCTTAAGCTCCGGCTTGTTCTCTTTGTGATATCTGATTCCGGTTTCCAACTCAACTCTAGGCAACATAGACACACATGGGATATTGATTGTTTTCTTAGGTTTGCAGGAGAAGGATTTGCTTGGAAATGAGGCATGGTTAAGGGGTTTCTCAAGGTTCCATGCCAATTGCAAAGAACACAATTGATGGGTAGTGTCAAGTGAGATGCCCTGGGTTATCGTAGGGGAGAGGAGAAGGGAAGCCATTAGGAGTTGTGGCAAGAGGGAGTAGTAAGTGACCTTTTTTATACTGATCAACTAGCTAACTTACAAATTATAGAAAGTATGATAGATGATAGCCTTTCTCAGAACTTCATTTGTTTAACCGCGGATGTAGCAAATAACCTCCCTATCTTTTAGTGAATATGCAATTAAAAGACTTATCTTTACAAATCACCTCCTTAACTTTTCATATATGTGCAATTAACCTCCTTTTATTTTTTCCATAAAAAAAAACTCCTTTTATTTTTAAGTCCATAAAAACTTGAGAGAAATGAATAAAAAAAATAATGAAAAATTGTTTTAAGTCTAAATACTTCATATATACTTCCCCTTTGACCAATACTATACGTATATTTCATAAAAAATAATATAATGCGTATAAACCCAAACCCATTTTTAACAACATATCTGTCTCTCACTCTCTCTCCTCTAACACATGCTTATCTTGCACTGTGTCACATTTACCCCTGTCGGCCCCTAGTTCTTCTCCTTTTTTTTACTCTTACTTCTCAAGGTCAACTGATCTCTAAGTATGTGGAACCCATCGAAGTCATTATGTAATTACAACTCATATATCAGTCCATGTAAGAGGGCACTTTCTCATATACTCCGTATATGTCATAAATGCAAAATCTTGCTACATGATAAACACTGATGGCTGGTTTCATTTGCAGATTACTTTTTATAGAGGTAGTTAAGCAGCAAGTGTTTTAGCTGGTTTCGTTTTCCTTTGCTGATCTTTTTTTATCTGTTTCATTTGCTGACTTTTTTTTATCTGCTTCATTTGCTGATCTTTTGAGGCACGAGTTGGTATTAATTGGAGGCACGAATTGATATTAATTGGAGAACAACGTCTCAAGTACAATGGTAGATGTGGTTGCTACTTGCTAGTGAGGATCACCTGTGACTCGAAAAAACATCAGCATCTAGATTTCCAGCTTAGAGTGGGAAGGTAAGTGGTGAATAGTTGCGCTGTACTTGTCAGAGATGACAAGTTACTCGGTGTGGTGTGATCTCATTGTATATGGTGGTGGTTGTGCTGATGGTGGAGATATGATGGTGGAGATATGCAGAGGTACAGCTTAGGGTACAAGAGTAGAATAGTTGAGCGGTATGAGCACTAGCACTCCTGTTAGTGTTAATAACGTAGAAGATTATAATTGGAGTATATATGTAGAAATTTTGTCTACATTCTTTTCTTTTTTCTTTTATTAATTTCTTATATTAGCGTATAGTGTATTTGTAAAGTATTTAGAGAAATTCCCAATTTAAATCAACATTTTAATTCAACTTTGTGAAGAAAGAAAATGGTTAAAAGAAAAAGGAGGTTAATTGCACATATATGAGAAGTTAGGGAGGTGATTTGCAACAAGGAAAAGGTAAGGCTTTTAATTGCACATTCACTGAAAGGTAAGGAGGTTATTTGCTACATTCGCGTTTATCGGCCCTAAACTTTTGGCCTGAATCTTTTTCAGTTACGAAGTTTTCCACAATGAACGTAACAGGGTAAAATATAGCTTAAGTTGTATGGTGAGAACCAAGACCGAGGAGCTAGGACGACTGAACATATACACTGTGAAAAGGTGACGTAATAAAACTAGTAGAAAAATTTGTGTGCACCCGTCTCACACTAAGTTAGTGTGAGACGGGTTTGGTCAAATGACCCAAAATTTTTTATTTTTATTTCGTTTTTTTTCAAAAAAAAAAAAAAATTTTTTTAATATTTTTTCAAGTCTATACAATTGAAAAATGGCTCTCATACAATTGAAAAATGACCCATATACAATTAAAAATGACCCCCAC
>ONZK01001177.1:0-18432 GCA_900322385.1 Pharnaceum exiguum | reverse complement strand
AGCGAAGGCAACTCATATTTGTTGCAGCATAAGTTTGTGATTTGGACAAAAGTAATTTTTAATACAAAAACAATTATTTATTAAGTTATTATTAATTTTTAAAAGAAAATCAGGTTTAGAATAACCCAAGCCTAGGTGGACACCATAATGGGAATTATTTTCTAATGTAGCCTATATTGAGAATTATTTGTTGATGCAACCTTATTTTGGAAATTAACTCAAATTAAATCGTACCTCCGGTTGTGCCTACTTCCTTTATAACTAGATAATTATATATACCAAAAGAAAAGTAATTGGAACTTTTAACTTCTTTTTTTTAGGGTTGTACAAGGGAAGGTACACCCAATTGTATCAGTGGGGTTTTGGGACACCAAAGCCGCTCTGCAATTGTATGATAGAAGTATTTCCATAACATGATGAGTAGGCTGCAACTTACTTTCCGGTGACTAATATCTCTGGGCACTACCATCGTGACAACTTTGAAGCACGGATGACGGCATGATAGGATCACCAAGAGAAACAGAATAGGACCGACAATATTAAAGCGGGAGTGCGGGACCTGATGAACAAATTTGTCCGAGATTTCATTATTGCGATCGGTCAATTATTGGGAGGACTGTACGAAACTAATTACAACAATGAGCAGGCAATTTATTTACGGCAGGCACTTGTACAATGAATATGCATTTGTTCTAAAATGAGTAAAGACAAATGATGCTGTGAAGAAACTGACGAATCGTTTTAGAATTCCTCACTTTATTTTTTGATTTTTTTATTGTTTGGACTCGACTAGGGATGTACACCTTTTGTAATGGCTGAGTATTTCAATATAAGTTCTAACTTGACATCTCACTTCAGCGCTTTTGATAAACGGATCAAAGAAATATTCTGAATTCAGCGTGGAAATGTTTGATGGGGGAGACTAATTCAAGCAACGGGCGAAGTGGCGATCTTTTCTTTTCTTTTTTGGGTGAAAGAAGTGGCGATTATATCAAGGCCAGTAAATGATGTACGAGCATTATGATACGAAGTGTACATTTGTAGTTGGGGGCTGTCAAAGAAAGCCCATCTCAGCCTGAGAAAGTGTACATCCATACCCATCTCTTGATTATTGGACTTTTATTTTTGAGGTCGATTATTGGACTTAATGGCCCAAATTGTGGGCCTTCAACACTTCAGGAGAAAAGATAATGTCTAGGATCACTCTGTGTAAGATCTTACTAAGAAACTATATGTAGTTATGTACGTCCTGCATGTTAATTTTTGTGTTGTTATATGCTTATGCGTTTTTTACATGTTTATTTCGCAACTTTAGATTTTTATGGTTTCGTTGGTTTCTTACGATTCTTTATTGTAGGTACAAAGAGGTTCCCATACACATAGTACGTGGGTCATTCTGAAAATAGTCTCCTAATTTTTTGGGGTACAGCTGCGTACATAAGGCTCATGGTTAATAAAATCAATGGAGAAAGTTGAATTTTAGAAGTCTGAACAAAATGGACATCTATGACAAAGGTAAAATAAATTAATAAGAAGACATTTGAATCAAACTAAGAAGCAAGAAAGTGTTACGCCAATATGGCAACATTCACGGTACAACAAATTAAACGAATGAAAACTTAAGGTGTTGTGCACCCAAACCTAAACAAAACACTAATAAAATGCAAATTTAATCATCTAAATCCCAATGATTCAACCACAAACTCAATCCACCGACCACCAATAGTACTAAACTTTGGCAAGCAAGGCCAAGACTGCAGCACCCACAGCCAAGATACTAATGACATTCTTGCCATCACACAAAGTTGAAGCAGCATTGTTACCTTCCGGAGCAGGGGCAGGAGCTGGCAATTCACTGACGTTAATGGCCACTTTCATGCCATTGAAACAGTAGCCTTTGCTGCAGATAAAGTAATATGGCTTGGCCTCCGTGAGCTGGAAATAATCTCTTCCTCCGCGGGTCACATTATGTATGAAATTATCAGCATTGCAGGATTCATAGTTTGTCTCGTTCACTTGTAGTACATCGTAGTATTGCTTGTCAAAGTAGAAAGCTGAAATAATAGAACAGTTGAAATGTTGTGATGGTAAATGAGAAGCTACCAAATATTTACTGGAACGAGCTTGATTTGAAGTTTTTTAAAAATTTATAGATGATGAGTACTGTTATCAAGTTGGACATGGGTTGGTCAATCGTGATCTAATTTTCCTAAACGAAGAAAATAGATAATGTTTTCTAGAGAACATAGTCGCAAAGCATAATTTAAACTTATCATTACGTTTTTTTGGAGGGGTGAGGAATATTATCAAACTCCATGGAATTACACTTTACAAAATAACAAAAGTGCATCAGCCAGAAGCAAAGGCGGATGTTGTCACATGATCACACCACTTGGAGGAATTTTTTTAAAAAAATAACTCTTTAGAATTTGTAATTTTTTTGAGATACTGATAATTGTGACATCCCTTATAATGTATCAGTAACACCATTAAAATGAACTTCTTTATCCGCTACGGTCAATTTAGGATTCCATGGTGGATTGAGTTTTGACAATTCCGTCACAAAATCATTAGGATAAAAGTGACCTTCACACACTCATCCAGTCTCATATAACAAAACTATTTCACAATTAAAGGCAATGGCAATGACTCTAACCACAGCAAAACATCAACATTTTTACCACCCCAATATAGACGATTTATTATTCAATTTGATTGACATTCAGATTTAAGAGATGACTTTCATTTGATTTCGGTTGTTGTCTTTTCTTCCCCTCACCCCTTCTACTAGTAACTTAGTAAGGCAATCTACCTACTTTAAAAAGAAAATAAAAATTGATGCTGTAGATATATGAAGAAGATCATACCTAACCAATCGCCAACAAGAAAGGTCTCTTGAGAGGCCCATACTGTATAATTGACATGTTCGTTCCACATAGATTTTCCACCAACCATTATAGGTCGTCCATTCACCATGCATACCAATTGAGTGACCACCATCCACAAAATTATCATCGTCACACTCACTTTACATGATACTTTCATGTTGCTCATTTTGTTCTACCTATATGGTGGTGTGTTAATTTAGAGTTGGCACTCTTCTTCTCTCTTGTTCTTGTCTATGTAATGTAGAAACTAGAAAGAGTGATTAATAGCCGAACCAACTACGATTGATTTCAGGGCGTTTTAATTTCCAAGAATGCAAAAGGGGAATAGTAGTAGCCAATAGGATACCACCGATTTTTTCCCTTCCATTTGTAATTGTAGGCGTTATTTCCTTACTTGGATGCACATTTATGATATTTGAATATGATGACCAAATCGTGAAAATGATTGACCATATCATGTATATCATGTTGCAATACATACTCTATCAGTCTATCACATTAACTTTGCATCCCCATTCACACCCTTCGTCAGTTTAGGAACCTAGGCCAGCAAAGCTCCTTCCGAACGTTACGATAATGGAGTAGAGTAGTGAGGCCAATTGGCTGAATGTACCATTTTCTTCTAGTACGTGCTACTGCTTCTATACTTCCTACTTCTCAAAAAACAAAAGAGTCAATTAAACGCGAATAATTAACGTCCTTTAAGAAGGGCTTAAACAAAGAAAAGGAGTTCAAGTTTCTCGATTTTGTTCATTCATTGTTGTGATTTCAACTTCAGACGACATATATATAGTTTAAATTTCTTGATTTTGTTCACTGTTATGGAGTATGTGACTCGATCTAACCAACATCATTGTCTCTCTTTGCAGGAAAAAAAGGGTACTATATAATCTGTTATGTTTGAGATTTTCTTTTTAAAAATAATAAGGACAAATGGATGAAGTGTTTTTTTTCGAATTGAAGGTTAAATTGTTCGAATACCCTAAGCAAAAGCGGTACTGTAGTTTTATATCAAGCTTATTTACATGAATATCAAGTTCTAATATAACAATATTAAGTGTACTCGTAGATACATTCATAACAAGTTCGGTGCAAGGTATTATTATATCAAGTTGATATCAAGTTGGAAGATGATTTTATAAAGTTTACCAAAAAAATGTACATCAAGTGGAATGACCCTAGAAAAACTTTCTACAACTTCTTACTAGGGCATTTTCAGAATTATTTTAACATATATAGATACATAAACCTTTTGTATTCAGTCCACGTGGATATATTTAAAAATATTGTATGGTTAATTATTTTTTCAGTTGATTATTATCACCAATTATTTCTTCATGCCAAAAAGAAAACATATATTTTTCCAAAAATATATATATAGATAGTATTTTCATAGGTTCATAGCTACTTTTAAAAGGTGTACACAACTCTTTGCGAGCTACATTTGCTACTATTGTTTTACCTATTATAAATAATCAATCATTGTTTGATATATTCTATTTTAATTAACTATAAATAGTTGATTGTGTAGATTAATTTGGGAATATAGGAAGCACTATGTCATTGGAGAACGGAGACAGCTCAGTTACTCACATGTTTAATGAGAAGAAGTTAAAAACACTTAATATATCTAATTATCTACTACAATTCTAGAGTGGAGTACAAATTACCACTTCTTGCACCACGAGGGCTTGAGCCTGTGACAATGCAAGCACGGTCCACGTATTGCAAATAATGTACCAGAAAAATGATTTGCCAGCATCGGGCCCGCGGGTGATCTCCATGATCAGTCCATGACTTGTATAGTTGAATGTATGTCTATTTAAGCAACTTACTAGGAGGATACAACGTCTCCAAGCTAAGAGAGGAAAGAAAGCAACTCCAACGAGTACGAGAGATCAAACAGAGAGAGCAAGTAACTAACATATATAATGAGCGGGACAGGAAAGGTAGTGTGCGTCACAGGAGCTTCAGGCTTCATTGCATCGTGGCTGGTCAAGTTCCTCCTTCAACGCGGATATACCGTCAAGGCCACCATTCGTGACCCTAGTGCGTTTCTTTAAACATGTCTTCTTTTCCTTTGGTTACGAAATGAGCATTAGACATATATTAGCTATGGTGGTTGTTTAGAGGCAAATACTACTACAACAACAACTCAGTTAATCCCATCTCGGATGGGGTACGTCCTGAGTTCTTCCGAGGCAAATATAGTAATCAAATGAATAGGCAATGATTATAATTGGTGCAAACAAATTTATTATTATCATATATTTTCATATTTTTAACAAGTACATTCATTTTCAATCACTTTTCTGCTTCATTATTGAATCCTAGTCTGCACACGAACAATGTGTGTCAATTTGACAACAAAAAAAGAACAATGTGTGTCAGTCTCGGGGGGTGGATAATTGAGGAACCCCCCTACGAAGATTAATTTAGTTTTGAGGGGAGAGAAAGAGAGAATAATGAGCTTATAAATACTAGTGTGTTATGAAAATGAGACGAGTGTGTTTATCATACCTTGGTTCAGACGGAAGCAATGTATAAATAGGTATGTGTAAGGTGGGTGTTGCAAAAAGGAATTTTTCTTTTGACCAATTAATTAAGGACTTAAGGTCGGTGCTATTTGAGATCCTTTTTAATTTTCAATTTTCAGTCTTTTTCAAAACTAAAAATCAATTTGTAATTAAAAAAAGTGGTTTTCAATTGTTACTTCTCAATTTTGAAAATCTAAAAAGATGTACTTGGCCAGATGTCTTAATTTCAAAGAAAAATCTAATTTTCACCAAGTTAAAAACATTTGAAAATTAAAAATCAAAAAACAACAATGGTGCTCAACATGGCCTAAGATAAGAGATTTCAATTCTATAAATTTAGTCATAGATAATAACTCCAAGCCAGCTAAAAGCTTAATGTATCACTCCGATAGAAAATAAGTGTACGAGGTTATAAACATTTTTTTACCAAACTTTGTGAGTAATATGCTTGAAGTACATACGTACTAATGCAGAAAACCTTAAGAAAGTGAAGCACTTGCATGCTCTTGATGGAGCGGAGGAAAGGCTTCACTTGTTGAAAGCGGATCTTCTAGAAGAGGGTGCTTTTGATGCTGCTGTGGAGGGATGTGAAGGTGTTTTTCACACCGCATCTCCTTTCATTCATGATGTTAGTGACCCCCAGGTACAATTCATAAATTGAATAGCCCTCTTGGATTTTCATTCCCGTGCGTGGCTAGCTAGAGCTAGTGTATCTTAAGTAAGAAATTACTTTCATGATTATATCCATGGGCGGAGCCACCTTAGAGCAAGGTGGTACACGGGATCCTCATGACTTGGGGAAAAAATTAAGAAAACACTATAAAAAATAATAAAAAATTCAGGGCACCACATAAAAAAAATAATTTACACCACTAGGGACCTAAAGAGGAAAACTGTCTCAACGATTACTACATTCAATAATAACCAATAGGTTGCGAGATCGATTCCTTGTGTATACCTTCTTAGTTTTTTCTTTTTTAAATCAGTTTAATTAGCCCTAAATCCCAAAATCCCCAAATTTACAAATTATACTCACAAAACACATTCTCCCAATGACATTGTAACGTTACTTTTGATAATTAACATTATAAATTTTTTTAGTAATAATGTGCACCACATGACATGAATTCCTGACTCCGCCTCTGATTATATCGATTCTTGATTTTAGACGGAGCTACTTGATCCTGCATTGAAGGGGACTCTGAACGTTCTTAAATCATGTGCCAAAGTTCAATCGATCAAGAGAGTTATTCTGACATCATCTATAGCCGCAGTTGCTAACAATGGAAAACCTCTAACTCCTGATGTGATTGTTGATGAAAGTTGGTATACTGATCGAGACCTTGTAGGTGAAGCAAAGGTGTGTAAATATACCCTCGTGCAGAATCATACAGTATGAATTAGATTTTCTTTTGTGTCAATATATCAAACCACATTACATCAGTAAATACATTTACACTTCAACTGTACCTTGTACTGATTGATGCACAGAGGTGGTACACCCTCTCCAAAACTTTGGCAGAGGAGGCTGCATGGAATTTTGTAGAGGAGAAAGGCATAGACATGGTGACGATCAACCCAGCGATGGTTATTGGACCACTATTACAGCCATCATTGAATACAAGCAATGCCGCGATTGCAAACTTTTTCAACGGTAAGGGGCTCAGCCCTTATAGTTGATGCAATTAACTACAGTAACGAGTCTAACGACTAACCAGCTAGTATATTAGTACCAAATTACCAATGTACCATAGAGATGGACTGACTGTATGATATGTAAATGAATTTCTATTAAGTAAGGGTGTGTTTTGATCGGGTGAAATGATATTAACTGAAACTGAACTGAACTGAAAAAAAACTGAACTGAACTGAAAAAAACTGAAAGATGCTGAAGTGAACTGAAAAAAAACGGAAGATAGTTATAATTATAACTAAAAATAAACTGAACTCAACTGAAAAAAACTGAAAAATGCTGAACTGAACCGAAAAAAAAAACTGAACTGAACTGAAAAAAACTGAACTGTAGTACTACCGACGAACAAAACACAGCCTAAATTAAAAAATCTTTTTTTTAGAACAAATTAAAAAATCTTGAATGAATGTAGTGGCACATAACCCGGCAGAAATTTACCCGACCCGGTATGACCCGAAAAACCGACCCGAAAAAACTGGGTCATGAACACGAAAAAATTTGACCGAACCCGAAACTGACCGAACCCGAAAAAACCGGTAAAAACTGGGTTGAACCCGAAACCGACCGAAACGACCCGTTTGTCCAATAAAATATTTATAAATGTATATTTTACAAATTTAATTTATTAAAAAATAATAATATTTTTTAAAAAAATATTGAAAAAATGTTTAAATATTAATAAAATATTGATAAAATAATATTTTTATCGAACAAAACAAACTGTGCAAACCCGTTGGGTCAAACCCGATCCGACCGAAACCCGACCCGAAAAGTACAAACCGAAAATGACCGAACCCGAAAATAAACCGACCCAAAACGACCGAACCCGAAACCCGACCGACCGACCCGATTGCCAGGTCTAGCCACATTCCTATGAGACATCAAAGCCCCAATGTTAAAAAGGATGACCATATTCTGTATAAGCTCTAAACATTTAGGCCCAGACGTCATAGGTTCTTTGACGATTTTTACGTTTATACACAGGTGAAACTTTTCCTAACGCGACCTTCGGATGGGTGAACGTAAAAGATGTAGCTATGGCTCACATCCTTGCATTTGAGGTCCAATCAGCATGTGGGAGGTACTGTTTAGTCCAAACAGTAGCGCATTGTTCCGACATTGTGAAGATTTTAAGGGAGCTTTACCCGAATATCTCATTTCCAAAGAAGTACGTACCATAAACTATTTGGTTGGGTTTCTTATTTAAGTTCTACTCTTACTGTTATAAATTATTTCTCATTTGAGTCGTGATTACGAAACAATAATCCAAATTACAAGAAATTAAAAATTTTACATAAAAAAAGAAAGTGGTTAAACCACTAAAAAGAAAGTACTCTTAAACAATTTTATGGTCTTAATCCTTTTAATAATATTTGATTCAGGTGTGCGGATGACAAGCCTTTCAAACCAACATACCAAGTCTCCAAGAAAAGAACCATGAGTCTGGGCATTAACTATGTTCCCCTTCAAACTAGTCTAAAGGAAACTGTTGAAAGTTTGAGGGACAAAAGTTACATTAACATTTGAATGTAAGGTTATCAAAGGCTTCCTCAGTACCTCATCACACTGGGTTGTTGTTGATATTGTTGTTCACCTAAGGCCTATGAATGTTATAGCTGCATTAGAAACAAGAATAAAGACGTGTAATGATAACATTATCCTTAATCCTAAAATTAGCTGGGATTGCTAGTTGCTTTTACTTTTTCAGTGACTTTATTCGTGTCATCCTTGATAGTGTTCATGACAAGAACCTCATACTTAAGCTATCGTGGATAGTAAAACTCCTCATGCATGCTATAAAACACCAATATTCACGGCATAATAGCATTTCTTTGCCTACATCTAATTGGTTACCTATATTTTTCACACTTTAAATATGTTATAAGAAAAGAAAAAAAAATAAGCGAACACCAAATTGGTGATGTCAGATTATTCAATGTAAAATAACCAATACCTTTCTTCATTATTTTTCTAACTTTTTTTTGTTTAGGGATACTTATAGGGTGTTTGGCCAGATTGCTTTTGCTTTATATTTTTGCTTCCATTCTCCCTCCTCCTCCACCATCATCAAAATGAAGTGTAGATTACTCTTCCAAATGATCAAAATCAAAAGTATCAAATTTGGGCTTTTGCTTTTGGCCATTGTGAGCGTTTTTTATACCTTCTAGGTAGTTGATTTGTGAAGGAAATGGAGAAAGAAGAAGAACAATGAGATGAAAAATTACAAAGGAGAAACACTTTTATAGATAATCTAGACCAAACACCCTTAGATCGGTACGAATCCTTTTTTTTTTTAAGTTTTTTATAGGAAGGGCAAAGACTATGACAAGTGATTCTAATTGGTGTGTCAACAACTCAACATCAATACCACTAAAATCTTGACCATTTCTACTTAGTTTTTTTTTTTTTTTTGAGAAAAGGAACATAGACCATTTCTACTTAGTTAATACAATTTCTTTGAACAAATTACAAACCGGTCCAAATTGAACTACAAGTACGATCGAGTAAGCAGTTACCTCACGAGTGTAACAAAAGAACAAAATTCCAAATCAAACTGTGTTAGTGTTACCATCATAACGTCACTACTCACTAATGATCACACTGAGTCACTGACTACTGACTAATCCCACAAATATAATAAAAGTTAAAACCACTTACTCCTCCGTATAAATAGTAGTACCCCCTCCCCACACCTCATAATAACCCAATTACAGAATAGAACGTACTTATATTCCACAAAACACACATTTATACAACAATGAGCGGTGCAGCAACGGCAGCGGCAGGGAAGGTAACAGTGTGCGTGACAGGCGCGTCAGGCTACATCGCGTCATGGATCGTTAAACTCCTCCTCCAGCGTGGCTACACCGTCAAGGCCACCGTTCGCGATACCAGTCCGTACCCTTTCCATTTTCGTCATTTCATTTTTATTTCCTTTTGCGCTTTTTAATTTAAAAAAACAGATTTGTCATTTTTTTAACGCTTTCGAGAATGTTTGTTGGATAACTGGGGAACAGAATTTCGTATGTCTCTACACGTGTGGACAGATCATGTGCTGTTGTGTCTTTTTTCTTTTTTTTTTTCTTTTGTCTGGTTGAATTGTAGGTGATGATTTTAGTTAGAGTTTAGTTTAGGTTTGCCTTGCCTTGCCTGCCTATTTTTAGGATAATAATGTACGATAATTATATTCATTTTTTTTTTCTTCCCATACCATGTTGTTGGTTGTTTTATTATTATGTCTCTTTTGGGCAAATCTTTTAGGAGTGATTTTTTATTTTATTTTAATAATATGAACTAAACTAAACTACATTAAAATCGAAAACGAACCGAATAAACTAAGGTCTAGATTAGAATATTAAATGGAAGTCGTTGTGGACGGAATTATAGTGGACTAAACTGAACTGAACCGAACTAATATGTCTTAAAAGTAGGGGTGGCAATTCGGGCTAGCAGGTCGACCCATGTAATTAATCGTGTTTTTTTCGTGTCGGTCAATAATTAAATATTGAGTTTTTATGCAAAAAATTTGTAAATGGGTGAGGTTCGTGTCATTTTTAGTCGTGTCGGGTCTGGTTCGTGTTTCATTTTAGTAACTTTGTATCTAGTTCGTGTCGTGTCAGCTTTTTCCGGCCCACTTAAAAGACCGACTTACTCAATATTTTTGTCTATAGAAGAAAAATAAAAATAATCTAAAGTGCAAGAAAAAGACATAGAAGGTTGTTGGGATGCTAGTATGCTACTATTGCATGGTTAATTGAATATAGTAGTTTGTTGAGGGGTAATGGAAGTATTTGAAATGGAGTTGTGTGGTTGTATGATTAGTGTAACTTATGGTGTGAGTGCTAAGCGCAGGAGCTACTAACCGAAGTGTCCGAGAACCATTGAGGACAAGTGGATGTGAGTATCAAATGCTGCTCCCTTGGTTCCACGTTTTCTTCCCCTTTGTATTTGGCACAAAGTTGAGAAAGTGTCTGTTTTACCCCCCATTGATGGCTGTTGTATACTTTGTTTACAAGGCTCACGGACATGGTGTGGTATTTTAGTTGGATAATTAAGGATGTGAGAATCTAATGGTAGTGAATACAATGTATAGCTTTCTGAAAGAGGAACATTGAAATAATATTGTGGATCGGAGGGAGTATCTCTGTCTACTATGATGAGGATGTACTGATGCTGATTTTCACTAAAGGATCCGATGTTTGTTAGTGTGTGCACGGCAAGTTGAATGTAATGAGTGAAATAGTTTATTTTTTTCCTTTCTGATCGTGATGCTAGTGTGGTTAAATTTATATTATTGTCATAAGAATGCTTTTGGATGGATGGTAAAAGGCTCTTAGTTCTATTGCAAACTTGAAGAATTTTTTTCCCCTCGAACTTATGTGTATATGGTGCAATATATTTCAGATGATTCAAAGAAGGTGGGGCATTTGCTCGCTCTTGACGGGGCCAAGGAGAGGCTTCATTTGCTGAAAGCAAACCTTTTGGAGGAGGGTGCTTTTGATGCTGCTGTCGAGGGGTGTGAAGGTGTCTTTCATACTGCATCTCCTTTCTATCACGACGTCCAAGACCCACAGGTTCTTTTTTTCCCTCTTTGATTTGTTTCTCTATAATTACTTTTAGAGTAGTGAGCACACATTGTTTCAGTTGGGAATTAACAATTGATTAGCACTGTCAAGTTTTTCTACTACAGAAAGCTTGCTATTTGTCATTCCTAGTTACTGAGATAGTAATTACTGAAGCTGCTCTTCATGGGTTTATGAGTTGCTTATTGATTAGAAGCCATCTTACATTCCCCTGTCTTCACCTCTGAATCCCCTTTCTGATTGACTGTCACCATGCGGTCACTCATTCTTAAACTTCTGTGGCTATTTAAGTACTTTGACTCGTGTTTTCAATTTCTGGAAACAGTCTCCCGATTTTTCGGGGTAAGGCTGCGTACATAGACTCCCTCAGTACCCCATCTGAGATGGGATTTGACTGAGTTCTTGTTGTTGACTCGTGTTTTCAACTTTAGGTTGGCCAACTTCTGTATTATTTCTTTTTTTAATGTCAATGGGTATTTTATTTCCCATTTTTGATAGGAATCTCTTACTTTCACCTGCATATGCTTTGGCCATTGCGGCTAGGGTTTTGTCACAATTTCAATTATGATTCGTCACGGAGTTGAAACTTGTGTACAACTTATGATTTTTGATGCCGAGTGCTCGCAACATTATCCTGCAATTTTTTTTTTTGGGGTGGGGGGTGAAGCAGTAGAAAATTGTAACTTTTCATTCCCCGTGCTTACTTTTGTACTATCACATCCAGGCAGAATTACTTGATCCAGCTGTCAAGGGAACACTCAACGTTCTTACATCCTGTGCTAAAGTTCCAACTATCAAACGAGTGGTTTTGACATCATCAATGGCTGCTGTCGCTTATAATGGCAAACCTCGAACTCCTGAGGTGGTGGTTGATGAAAGTTGGTTTTCAGATCCAGATTTATGTAGGGAATCTAAGGTTCGTAAATACTCCTTTTCTATACATGTCTCTTAAGAAGTAAGAATGAACATAAATTAGTCCCAAGTGTTAACCCTTGTGATAGGTTTCTTCAAATAGTATCCAATGGATCATAGAAGTGTTCTTTTAGGAGGATAGCTTGTCCTCCATATACATCAATGGAAAATTTTTCTTATCTAAAAAAAATATAGAAGTGTGCTGCTTAAAGAATACAAAACGGATTACGTCTTGGTTTTCAGTCTTGATTCTAGGTCACATTATGTTAGCACAAGGTAGTGAGGGTGGGTAAATTATACCGTAAATCCGGGTGTATCTTGCTCCGTACACCCACCTTTGTAAGTAGATAATTAATTATTTGGCCTTTATCATTTTTTGAAGAGTTGGGCCTAAAATAAGAGAGGAAAACAAAGTGGTGTACGGAGCAAGGTACACCCGGGTGTACCATGGAGATATTCGTGAGGGTGCTTTAAGAGCCGTTGAAAAAAGGGCGTTTTGTGGTAGTGGACCTAGTGGTGGTAGTCAATGGCTGGATATGTCAAACTAACCTTCCACTTACTGATTTATTTGAGATTGTCGAAACATCATCAGACTTATGTTGTGGGTCATTGTACACTTTGGTAACATTTATAGTTCCTTTTAAAAATGACTATGGAATTTCATGCATGACATGAGAGTATTGCCTTCTTTTTTGATTATTTTGTCTTCCTACGTATCTTCAACAAATTAACGTTATCTCCTTGGTTTTTCAAAGATGTGGTATGTTCTCTCTAAAACTTTGGCCGAGGATGCTGCTTGGAAGTTTGTGAAGGAGAAGGGTATGGATATGGTTACAATTAACCCAGCGATGGTTATTGGACCACTGTTACAACCAACACTCAATACAAGTGCTGCTGCAATAGCTAAATTGTTCAATGGTATAGATGTAGTAACTTAAATTTCTTTTTGTAGATGTAGCGTATACACGGCTATTTGTAATTTCTCTAATTGTTATAAATAAATATTTCATATTGAGATTGACTCGCTTCTGTGTTTTCTGTTTGACTAATGTAGCGGAAACTTATCTCAATGCAAGCTTTGGATGGGTCAATGTTAAAGATGTTGCTATGGCACATATCCTAGCTTTTGAGGTTCCTTCAGCTAATGGGAGGTATTGTTTAGTTGAAACCGTTGCTCATTATTCTAAGGTCGTGCAGTTGCTAAGAGAGCTATACCCCAATGCCGTGTTTCCAAATAAGTAAGTTGTCAAGTCTTCAACATCCTCTTGTCCTTAGGTGTTATTTGTCGTCTACGATAAATTACATTTTGCCTCTCAAACCATTGTTTTTAGGTGTGCCGATGACAAGCCTTTTGTGCCAACATACGAAGTCTCCAAAGAGAAGACTAAAAGTTTGGGCATTGACTATACTCCCCTTGAAGATAGTGTGAAGGAGACTGTGGATAGCCTGAAGGAGAAAGGTTTTATTACCATTTGATGCTCACAAGAGGCATATGAGGCTGTAAAGTCTAGAATAAAATCCTCTTTTTAGTTGATTCATACAGCTTTCGGAAAAGATTTTGTAATAGGTGCTATTCAGATTGTTGCTAGTTGCTAGCCTGCTGAGACTGTGAGCATTGTACTTGAATCCTTTGCTACTTGGAACTCTTGGCGTTCATAATCCAATTTCACTTCAGAGGCTCATTATTGGATTGTGATTTTATTAAATTTACATCTTTTTTAATACCATTTGCAGGGCTTGTGACATCCATTAGCTTATTCTAATTGTGTAAATCTGCCAAATTTATTTATTTAGTTTAGTGATAGTGCATCGTCGTCCTTTTGAATTACAAAAAGGGCAGCTGAAGTTACGGTTGTACAATTATTATATATACGCCCCTCCCTTTTCCTCTGTCTCAGAACTTTGGAGGAAGTGCTCAGCTCAGTCAACTGATATTGGAGAGAGGAGAGGTAAGAGAACTGGAAGAATGAATGAAGCAGAGAAGGAATGCAATGGAAAGGTAGTCTGCGTAACAGGGGCATCCGGTTACGTAGACTCTTGGCTTGTCAAACTCTTGATCCAGCAACGTTACACAGTCAATGGCAAAGTTCGCAACCCAGGTAATGCTCTGTGACTCTCTCTTTCTCTGTTGCTTTCGCTACCTTCCAGCAGGAATGTGTATCTTTTTCTCTTTTGTGGCTATTTTAAGCAACTTCAGTCTTTATGACCTTTCTATTGTAATGTCCATAGATGATGTGACAAAGACAGGGCGCAAAGGAGAGACTTCACCTGGTCAAGGCGGATTTGATGGAGAAGGATTCATTTGATTCTGCTATTTTTGGGTGCGAAGGTGTCTTCCACACTGCTTGCCCTGTTATATTTGATAATAAAGATCCCCAGGTTCTATTTTCTACTTTCCCCTTTGAGATTTTAATGGTGCTTGGCTCCCCATCGACACCGTCACCCTCTTCTCCATATGGTATCGTTTCAGATCTTTTGTCTGATTTGTGAATCACTTCTCAGTCCTCACACAGGTGGACATATTCTGTGATGGTACCAGTGGCATACTATTTTGAATTTCAGTAACTGTTGTTGTCTTTGTTTAGCCGTGTTGCTTTGGTTGACACTCAGTTCATTTTTATTGGTCTGTCTGAGTGTCTGGTGCTGTTACGTTGCTTCTGAGATTTTTTTTATAGATAAAAATACAGGATGTTGCTTCTGAGAATTTAAGTCAGTCCATCTTTTTTTAACTGTTGGCACTTGCCGACTGCTGGGCCTGACTCATGTGAATGTTCTAAGTTGCTCTAGATTAGTATATAGCATTTAAGTTGTGGGCGTAAAACTCTAATGTGGAACACGTAAGCCTTTGCTGTATTCCTTTCGATTACAGCTTGCAGAAAGGTGAATTTCACTACCATGTAACTATGTTTTCACTTTCTTATTCAGGTAGAAGTACTTGATCCCGCAGTGAAGGGAACCTGGATGTTCTCTCTTCCTGTTCAAAAGTTCCTTCACTCAAAAGAGTGGTTTTGACATCATCTATTGCTACGCTTGTGTACAATGTCAAACCTTGAGGTCCTGAGGTGATAATAGATGAAAGTTGGTTTTCCGATGCAGAATTCTGTAGGGAATCTAAGGTGAGTATATCTACTGTTATGATAACTGGACTATTGCTTTGTAGTGATAGTGAGGAAGCCAAATCACACGATGTAAAATGCTGGAATCAAAGGACGTTGACGTAGGAGCTGGTTGTTTCCATGTTATTTGTTACGGAGTATTAGTTTTAGATAACATGGTTATCCATGTTATTATGTCTTGATGCCAGACTGAATTCTGAACACCTTATTCCATTGCAATGTGATACAGATTTACTTGCATATATTTAAGTGCCTTCAAACCTTTTTTTAGAATCTTGGCCAACCTGGAACCTTCACATTCACATATGTGTTGGTGTATAACTAGCTGTATGGGACTGTTATGTCTTGACATCCGGTTTTAGTAGCAAGTAGAATTTACCTATGCTACCTTCACTCATTCTGAGAAAACAAGTATTTGTTGGGTCCTTTTTGTTTTAGTAGGCCTCACAGAGCCCTTTTACAAATGGGGGCTGGGTAGACTGGGGAATGCCGGATACGACTGCAACTCTAACCACATAAACCCCCTTAATGAGGAAAGGGGGCGAGGATCAAACATATGACTATTAACCTTGAGGTTGGAGATCTGGTGTTTAGTTGTTCACTGATTGAGCTTCCCTCTTCTAGCTTGCATGGAACTATTATGTCTTCACATTCAATTCATTCTGTTAGTATCTAGTCTGATTTGGCCAGAACATTGAGTGACATAGTTTGTCTCACTATTGCTTGGTGATGCTATTTGTTAGAATATTTGTAGTTTGAAACTTTCAGTTGTAACGAGGTTAGGAGCTGTAGTCACTCTCTTCCTGTCCTTTGTTTGACGTTTCATATTGCCTAATTTGTTGTGTAGATGTGGTATCATCTCTCTAAAGTTTTAGCTGAGGATGCTGCTTGGAAATTTTGTCGAGGAGAAGGGTATTGACTGAGTGACAATACACCCAGCAAGGGTTCTTGGGCCACTGTTTCAGCCAACAATTAATGCAGTTGTAGCTGAAGTCACAAAATTGTTCAAGGGTATGGATCTTGAAATGAAAAGATATCTTGTAGCTAGAAGTCTTGAGCACTACGTCATAAAATCAAATATGAAGGTAGATCATATTTCATCAGGAATATGATTCTGTGCCGTACTTGGCAGGCTAATTATAAACATATATAACTTTGCTGACTTACTATTGTGTGTTTTTCGATCGATATATGTACAGCGGAAACTTATCCTAACTCAAGCCTAGGATGGGTCAATGTTAGAGATGTTGCTACTGCACATATCCTAGCTTTGGAGAACCCTTCAGCCAATGGGAGGTATTGTTTGGTTGAACAGTTGCTCATTACTCAGAGCTTGTGGACATGATGAGAGAGCTTTTTCCTACTGCTGATCTTGCAAATCAGGAAGTCCATCAATCCTCCTCTTTTTGCTGTGCTTTTATCCCTACGTTTTCTTTGGAGAAACTGTGGATTAGAGTTTCCTCCTCCAAATCTCGTTTCAGGTGTGCGAATGACAAGCCTTATGCACCAAAATTCCAGGTCCCAAAGAGAGCAAAAAGTTTGGGCGTTGACTTTGTCCCACTCGAAGTTAGTCTCAAGGAAACAGTTGAAAGCCTTAAAGAGAAGGGTTTTATTAGCTTTTGAGTCCCCAATGCCTGCCCTTAGCTGTCATTTTTACATGTTTTCCGTCTAGAATGAAGTCTAGTCGTGTGGGAGTAAATCTACATCCATAACGCCTATTATCATTTGTGAAATTGTGATTGCAGAGGCTTCTGAGTTGGTAGACTACTGAATATCGGATTCATCTTTAATGTTGTTTGATAGCTTCTTCAAATGGCTGTTACTATCTATGGCTGAGCTGACTTGCAGCTGATATTGTCGTACTGAATTTGTATATGTATCAGGTTTCTCCTTCAGGCTTTTGACAGTCTGCCAGTTGCTCCTTCAGGCTTTTTGGCAGACAAAACCTTTCTCCTTCAGTACTATCTTTTAAGCCAATATATCAGGCTTCTGAGTTGGTAGAAGCTATTATTTTGTGTTCCTTGCAGTAGTATGTCAGTTGCTCTATGTTTTTTTTTTTCTTGGAAAATCAGTTGCTCTATGTTATTGCTTCTAGATTTAAAGTAAAAGCTTCTGAAAACCTCCCTGTCTATATTGGGAGGCCGAGGGGTCAAGATGTATGCAACATTTCCCTTGTTTTTATGTTTTAGAAAACAGAGGTTGTTTCCAAGAGAAAAATTTCTGTTTGAACATCATTTATCAAGCTCCTAGTTTTACTTTTTTTTTTGTTTGCACGTCATTTGGCAACGACTACAGCCTACGGTAGCTCAGTATTTTTCATCTGTCACAGAGTACAACTCCTACCTTTATTTCCACTACTCAGAATGCTAGTCAGACTTGTACATTACGTTGTAGTAGATAATGGTTCGATAATACTTGTCCTGAGAAAAATGAGGCATATTCATAGCGCCTTTGAATTTTCTTTGATCCTGACATTTCTATGTGGTGAGTGCTGACTGTGACTAGTTCATCACTCATTCATTCCCCCTTTTCCGTCCTCTTTCTTTATTGGCAATACTTCTTACTCTTCTTAACTTAAACTTTGCCCCACTTTTATGGACCTTTTACCTTTTTATGTATCGTAAACATAGAATATAATAGATATAGCAACTTAGTAAGAGATGCTGAGGCATTTGTGTGTGTGTGTGTGTGGGGTGTGGGGGG
>ONZK01001176.1:19452-36465 GCA_900322385.1 Pharnaceum exiguum | reverse complement strand
GGGGGGGTTGCCGTTCATTCTTGACTTGGTCTTTACATGAATGGTTACGTGAAAACTTGAAAGAGTTAGGGACCCCAACCCCTTTTATTGGTGGTGTCTGTATATAAGGATCTCCTGGTGACATAATCACTCACGTGTGCAGTAGTAGTAGCAAGCTGAATGTCAAGCACCATTTTGTTTGAGCCATCTATATATCCTATAACTCTATAAGCACTTATTTTTAGTCACCCTTCCTAGTCCGGCATAAGATAAGAAAATGAATCAAGCTGGAGGGGAAATGAAGTTGGTGTGTGTAACAGGTGCATCTGGTTACATAGGTTCATGGATTGTCAAGCTCTTACTTCAGCGAGGCTATAGTGTCAATGCAACAGTTCGTGACCCAAGTAAGTCCTCTGTCTCTCTTTTCCTATTAGGAATTTGCATCTGGGTGGTTTTAGTGTTTTGAAGCTCATCCTTGTTTACACTTTACACAATGAACTTTCACAGACGCCGCCTCAAAGATAGCACATTTAACGGCTTTAGAGGGAGCTGCACAGAGACTGCATTTGTTCAAAGCTGATCTCTTGGAGGAAGGTTCATTTGATTCTGCTATTGCTGGATGTGAAGGTGTTTTCCACACGGCTTCTCCTGTTAATTTTGATGTCAAGGATCCCCAGGTTCAGTTCTGATCCTGTTAATTCTTTTAGCTCATTTACTGCGCTTATCTTTCTGTCTGACAATTTCATAGTTCTTTACTTCTTTCTTTGTTTGGAGCTGTACCAGATAGCTAGTTTCCTTCAAATTAAGCAATAAAATGTAACTGCATCTGTCAACAAGTGTGTGATAGAATAATATGATGATATGTGTTAACACTGTTATGTAGTCATGATAGAGTCAATTTAGAAAAGCTAGTGCTAAATCACCATAAACCAAAGTACTTCTTTAGGTTGTTCCAATATTCTCATGTTAAAAGGATAGACTAATATGAGAATATGGCTGGTCATCCTAGTTGTATTGTATACCTTTTTCTTTCTTGAGCTTAAACGGATCATGGAGACGTGATCTTTCCTTTTCAAGCCCTAAAGTCATTTCATCATGCTAGCTTAGTGGGTAAATGTCATTTGTGGCCAATTCTTGAAGCAGTACACTACTGTGATTGCAGGCTGAGCTTCTTGATCCTGCAATCAAGGGAACACTTAATGTTCTAGCCTCCTGTAAAAAGTTTCCATCTGTCAGAAGAGTAGTTTTGACATCTTCAATGGCTGCAGTGGTATACAGTGGTATAACGCGAGCTCCTGATGTTGTTGTGGATGAAAGTTGGTTTTCTGATCCCGAGATCTGCAAGCAATCAAAATCGGTATGAATTTCTTTCTTCAGTTATTTTACTTTGAGTAAATTCTCCATATATTTTTGTTGCACTTTGGTTTCCAACTCTTATGTGGGATCCATTGCCTTACTCTCCATTCTTCACACGATTATGTTGCTTGCTGTGCTATAACAGACGTGGTATGTACTTTCCAAGACCTTGGCTGAAGATGCCGCCTGGAAATTCGTCAAAGAAAACGCCATCAACATGGTTTCCATAAACCCAGGCGTGGTTATTGGTCCGATGTTACAACCAACATTAAATGACAGTGTAGCTTATGTAGCAAAGTTGATCAATGGTTTGTCATTCTCTGATCTTGTTACTAGCTCTGCTTTCTCAAATGATATGCGACTAACTTTCCTCCCATATCTCAGCAAAAACCTACCCAAATTCAACCTTCACTTGGGTTCATGTGAATGATGTAGCCACGGCACACATACTAGCATTTGAGGTCCCTTCCGCTAGTGGGAGATACTGCTTGGGTGAAACTGTCGCCCATTATTCTGAAGTCGTAAAGATACTACGGGGACTTTACCCAACTCTCACACTGCCTGATAAGTAAGCTTTTTTCTCTTTAGTGCTTGTCTGCATATCACCTTTCAATAGGCACTAATACTCGGACCCTGAAATCCTCCAGGTGCGCGAACGATGAGCCTTTTATGCCAACATATCAGGTGTCCCAAGAGAAAGTAAGAAGCTTGGGTGTTGAATATATTCCTTTCGAAGTTGGTCTCAAAGAGACAGTCGAAAACCTGAAGGATAAAGGTTTTGTCATTTAATGATATCATAGCTAAAGAATCTGCCGTTCTACATAAGCAAATGCAATATGCAATATGCAGTTATGCACTGTTCAATAACCGTTGTAGTAATGGAATATCTGTTAGTTTTTCTCTATGATTTTAATCGCTGAGCAACTTGTTGGACGACCTTGTCGATCTTCTACCAATTTGGCTTCGTTCATTACAATTCCATCCGTGTATAATTTCTTGAGTTCTTTATTTTCATTTTGTTTTTATGGAGGGGGAGGTGTTCAATCCCTGGTCCTTGATAATTTGGATGAGATTGTGTGGCTACACTTGCTTATATGATAATTGATGATTGTTCCAACCTGCAGACAGGGCTGTATACTGTACTGTCAGATGCGGGTGCTAAGTTTATCACATCCTTGTACTCTTTGCTATTGGATTTATGGTTTGTTCCTTGTTATTTGTGGTTAATGACTTGATGTCAATGTCGTTTAATATTTGTCGTAAGCAATTTTGAGAGGTCTTCCCAGAGAAGTCCAAGAAACTGAGCAGAACATGGACCAGATAGTGAGCTTCACCAGTTTTTGTGCACAACACTTTTCTTTTTGTTATATACTGTATTTATTTTGTGTGGGGTACTTGACAAATGTGATTTTGATACAACTCTCGTTAGGTCTCTTTGACATCTTGAAAGGATTGTGGTTTGACATTGCCAATCTTTTTTGTTTTGCTTATGGGGACATTGACACATTGCCGATATTGGATAGTAGACAAAAAGATAATTTAGTAGGTGGTCACAACCGAGTAATCACTCATCACATATTGTTGGCAAGTGGCAGCTTTCTCTGCCTCTTACTCTCCATCTCTGTCTGACTTCAGAAATCAGAAGTCACTTAGCAGCTGTACAGAGCTACTGACAAACAGAGATACAGCCCAGGAAAACTCACGTTGAGGAGAAAGGAAGAAGAGTGATACACAGTCACGCTAGCAACAAAAAAGATGAGTGAAGCAGTGACAGGAGCAGAGAAGAAGGTGTGTGTAACTGGTGCATCTGGTTTCATCGCCTCGTGGCTGGTCAAGCTCTTGCTTCAGCGTGGTTACACTGTCAATGCGACCGTCCGTGACCCAAGTTTGTCACTCCCTCTCTCCCTTCAAACTGCTTGTTGTCTAATATATATGTTCTGCTTGTTGTACCCTTCCTATCACTATATGCGATCTTGTTCACGCTACAGAAGGACTTGAGTACTCAACTAGTTATAGGGAGTAGCTGTGGTATTGTTTTTGGTATTGGTAGACAATGCAGTCGACACAGTGGAACTGAGATTAAAGCACTAGAACATGTAAAAAGCGCATAAAAACCTAAACCGATATTCTGCTAGGCAATTAATCAGTTTCAGATTAGCATATATGTAGCAGGTCTACTTTTCATACTAAAAACAAGAAGAATTTATGGGTGTGTCCAGTGTTGATCCTGATTGGTACTTCCTAGTCGTCCCTAATCGGATTGGGTTTAAGTTTATGGTCTTTCTTTAATTCCTGAAAGTCTTTGAAACCTCCTGCAGATGATCCTAGAAAGACGGAGCATTTGCTGGCACTAGATGGAGCAAAGGAAAGACTGCACCTGTTCAAAGCCGATCTAGTGGATAAAGGTTCCTTTGATTCAGCTATTGCTGGATGTGAAGGTGTTTTCCACACTGCTTCTCCTGTAATTTTCAGAAACATTCTAGATCCTCAGGTGATTCTTTAGCCAAGTTTTGACGCTGGCACTAACCACTTTTTCTTCTTCTTGAAAACTTAGCAAGACTAACCACATTATGCGATTAGGTTATTCATTGGTTTCCGAAAATACATATGAACCTTATGATGAGATATGGAGTCTCAAATTTTGCATTGGTGTCCAATTTCTTATCAGGCAGCACAATCCGCTTTGTCCAACTTTTACCTGCGAAAGAAGTGCTCCAAAAATTCTAGACATGTTCCTTTAACCTAGCTAGTCATGGGTTCTTGAATTAAGCATGATCAATATTGATGCGGTCGATAATTTCTGTTAAGCCGATAAAAGTATTGTAGTTGAGGAATTTCAATTGAGAATGTAGTGACTTAACCAATCCCCTCTTTCATCCTCTTATTTCTTCAGCATGATCCCCCCTGTATTTCTGATTCTGAAAGCTCATAATCCGAATCACTGCAGGCTGAAGTTGTGGATCCTGCGGTCAGTGGGACGCTCGATGTTCTTTCCTCTTGTAAAAAGTTCCATTCTGTGAGACGAGTGGTTCTGACATCATCAAACGCTACAATTCTATTCACAGGGAGACCGTTAACTCCTGAAGTGGTGGTTGATGAAACTTGGTTTTCTGATCCCGACTTATGCAAAGGCCCAGAAGAGGTATGTCTATCTGCTTACTGATACTTGATGAGGTAGACTTGATGGGCTGTTAATTTGTTATGCAGGAAAAGGTACTCTTTTGGTGGCTGTGTAAACATATCTTCTGCTGTTTGTGATGGTTCTTTGTTTCTTTCTAAGTCTTCTCTGTGATTTAACAGATGTGGTATGTGCTCTCTAAAACATTAGCTGAAGCTGCTGCCTGGAAATTTGCCAAAGAGAATGGCATTGACTTGGTTTCTATAAACCCTGGCTTGGTCCTAGGGCCACTGTTGCAGCCAATACTTAATGAAACTTCATCTTTTATTTCGAACTTAATTGGTATGTTTTTCTCCTCTCTTGTTATTATCACACTTCTTACTTCCGTCATTCTAGAACATGTGTCAACCTCTCTTACTATGTATGAGTTCCAAATCAATTTTGACCACATGAATGATCGAGTGTTCACCTCAGCCTTTTGAGGCTATCTTGCTGTGGTTGATGGAAGTGGACAAAGGCATTAACGATTTATGGTTATGTTCATAACTTAATATACTGTTTGTAGGGGCGGAGACATATCCGAACATGGCTACGGCAGTGGTTCACGTTGAAGATGTCGCAGAAGCTCATATTCGAGCATTTGAGATCCCCTCAGCCAATGGGAGGTATTATTTGGCAGAGAGTGTGGCTCATTATTCAGAGATTGTGGAGATCCTGCATGATCTTTTCCCTTCTCTGCAACTTCCTACTCTTCCCAATAAGTGCGTTCTCTTTCTCTCAAGTCTCAACAACTGTGTTTAGTTGTAACTGTGACATGGATAATGTAGTATCCCGTATTAAACTGTGCAAAATTGGTGGCAATCTGCTTCCGACTGATTTCAGTCCTGCTTGAACTTTCTTCTGGCATTCTACTTTAGTTGAAGGGTCAATAGTAAGCTTTAAGTTGTCCTATTTAAAGGGATAGATACTTATGCATCTGAATTTATTAGGACTGGCATGAGTGGCCTATTATCGGAGAAATATCAACTTTCGAAAGCCAAGGTCGAAAGCCTGGGTATCCGCTACATCCCGCTTAGAGTTTGTCTTAAGGATACTGTGGAAAGCTTGAAGGAGAAAGGGTTTCTTCCAGCCTGAAGGGCTGGCTCCATTGTAACTCTTTTATTTGTGTCTTGTTTACAACGTGATGTGATTGTTTCGACTATTTTTTCGTATGTTGTTCATCTTAGTCATTAATGAAAGTTCTGATTAGATGACTTGATTTCCTTCTGTATTGATCTCTGAATCCATACTGTTTATTCACATTTTACTAGCATTTCAGCAGCAAATTAACTTTGACTGAGGAAGTTGAAGTAGCATTAAAAAGCGAAAAACATAATCTTAATTAATCAATTGCTCTTACATCCTGCCTGGCTGGCTAACAACTTCAGCATCATTACTGCCTAATA
The DNA here is from genome assembly GCA_900322385.1 of Pharnaceum exiguum. Lineage (NCBI taxonomy): Eukaryota > Viridiplantae > Streptophyta > Magnoliopsida > Caryophyllales > Molluginaceae > Pharnaceum > Pharnaceum exiguum. The sequence goes on along the minus strand of ONZK01001176.1, from coordinate 30,567 downwards.
CTGTCCAGTGACAGTAGGAGATACCTATATAATATGTATGTGACAGTAGGCAGAGCATAGAAAGAGTTGTTGTATATAGTTGATTATGTGATCCTATGCATGACCACAGGCATTAATAAACTGGTCATGCGTTTCAATCATATGGATTATTTTTATTGATGATCAATACTCATTAGTCAATACCACAGTCCACAGCAGATTAAACAAATGGTGCTTTACCCGCCTATTTTGAACATGTCGCAGTCAATACCTTATGTAACACTTGGTAGTACTAGTATAATAGCATTCACAGGGCAGTACTCATGGCATGAGTAGCAAGAAATAGAGAAAGATCAAATCAAGGAAAAGATGGTGAGGGAATCAGGAAAAGACAGGGTAGTCTGTGTAACCGGAGCTTCGGGTTTCATTGGCTCATTGGTAGTGAAGGTGTTACTTGAACGAGGTTACACTGTCAACGCCACAGTTCGTGATCCAGGTCTGTGTTATTATGTATCACTCAACCTGCAATGACAAATAATCATTTTTCACACTATATCATCATATGGCTGCTACTTACAAAGGTGTTTATTTGAGGAACGTAGCTCCCTAGTGTACTTTGTGAGGCCTTCTTCACTTTCTGCATCAAATGCACCTTTTTCGAGTCTTTTGCTGCTTCTGTAGTCTGTACCATTTTCTAATCATGGCTCGATAACACTACCAACATTGCTACTTCATTCACAATAATGATTTTATGTTCGGATTCGATGGTAGTTGAATATGATTAAGAGTCAGTATTTTCATGATATGGGTGCAGATGATCACAAGAAAACAGGACACTTGCTCACTTTGGAGGGAGCTAAAGAGAGGCTTCGGCTATTCAAAGCAGATTTGCTTGAAGAAGGTTCCTTTGATGCCTCCATTGCTGGATGTGAAGGCGTTTTCCACTGTGCTGGTCCTGTTAATTTCAATGTCAAAGAACCACAGGTTCATGAATATTGACCACTCGTTATCATGATGCAACATCTGTTGTTCTTTTTCGTTGTCCAATTTGTCAACTACTTTGTTTTTGTCTTTATTTTGGGTGCTGTCAACTACATTGTTTAGTCATCTGGTTAGACAAGGATATTAGCTGCTTATTGATGATGTCGATCTCTATTCACTGCTTGAAACAAAGGACATGTTTCCTGCATAATTTATGCATGAAATTATCTTCAGCGCCTGGTGCTTGTGTCTCTAATCTACTGCTAATTAATTATCATGAATATATAATCTGTTCCTCACACAAAGGCTGTACCTGAACAGGTTTGACAGGTTAAACATATATGCAACAGTTAGACTTCTATAGACTGGAACTGTTATCTGTAATTATATTAGACTAGAGTAAGAAACAGAAAATCTCACTTGCATTTGTTTATGTATATTCATGGTATATAACCCCAATTTTCAGGCTGATGTACTTGATCCGCTCGTGAAGGGAACACTCAACGTTCTCGCTTCCTGTAAAGGAGTTTCTTCTGTCAAGAGAGTAGTTTTCACATCTACTCTAGGTAATATGGTTTTTTGTGGTAAACCTCGAACACCTGAGGCAGTAGTTGACGAAACTTGGTTTTCTAAGCCAGAGTACTGCGGTGAATACCCAAACATGGTACATGGTCTTATCTTCCACTATAAGCTTAAGTATTTGGTTCAGAAGAAACAAAAAAGATTAAGAACTCATTCTGGCATTCTGCTTTACTGAATACTGACATTGCTATTGCTGTCCTATCATTGTACAGAAATGGTACTTGACCGCAAAGGTCTTGGCTGAAGAAGAAGCTTGGAAATTTGCTAAAGAAAATGATATTGACTTGATCACCATAAATCCGGGCATGGTGATAGGTACCATGCTGCCCCCAAATCTGAATGAGTCAGTCGCTATGATTTACTACTTGATCAGTGGTGGGTTTTGTATTTGCTTTTCTAGTTTTTGTCCTTGCTATTGTTCTGGTGGGTTGAAGGCCACTGTATAAATGCCAACTTGTGTGGAACTGCATGTATCAGGGTCCACTGAAGTCTATCCTAATGTGTCCTTACCTTGGGTACACAATAATGATGTTGCTGAGGCTCATGTTCGAGCATTTGAGATCCCTTCTGCGGAAGGAAGGTATTGCCTAGCAGAATCTGTGGTGCATCATTCAGAGCTTGTGAGGTTGCTGCGTGACCTTTATCCATCTGTTAAACTTCCAGCAAAGTAAGATTCTGAAACATGTCTCACAGTATCCAAATATTCGAAAACTGTGGTGCGGCGCAGTATCATCAAGAATCATCTATGTACCATCTATTATTTTCAGGTGTGCTGATGATGGACCATTGGAACAAACATACATAGTTTCTAAAGCTAAGTTTGAAAGCTTGGGTGTTAAGTACACTCCCCTGAAAGTTGCTCTCAAGGACACAGTTGAAAACTTCAAAGAGAAGAATTTCCCTATAGCTTTCAGGATGGAAGATTAAATGTTTAATGTCAGATAGTGAATATGCTTAACATAAACTCACAAGATGGCAAGACCATCCTCAGTCTACGTAATATATTAAATTATGCATCAAACCATTTTCTTATGTAAGGACTGTATGTGAGATCACCAAAGAGAAATCCAAGTACATTTGTGTTTAACTCTCAGTCTCTCACACCCCATTTCTTCTTTTTTACAATGACAATGTATATACACATACGAGTATTACACAACTATGTACAGACAAATATTGTATGGTACAGTTGCTAAAAAGGTTATTTAATTTCTCATCAGCATCTTATGACTCAGAAAATATGTTATAAATGACAACCAAACACGTTCAAATATAATAAATTGGGCTTTTAAGTACAACTACTTTAATTATTGAGCAGAAAAAACAAAAGAGATCTCAGAATCCTTACTGATATGCAAAAAAGATGTTCCAACGACCAATAATGTTTGCAGATAATAGCTAACTACGAGGAATATATTAGTTGCCAAAGTAGACAAACTTTTGAGTACTTTTAGCCAGAAAAAGTTGGTGTAAGTGGAAGTCAAAAGAGTTGCAGCAGCCAATAGTTGTTGTGCATATATAGTACTGTAGAATACTAGGACAGAAAATAAGACTGCACCTAGCAAAACAGTAAGGCTGATTGAGCATACAATAACCATGGTGGTCAGTGCAACAGCAGCAGAAGGAAAAGAGAAGGTGGTGTGTGTTACGGGTGCTTCAGGTTTCATTGCTTCGTGGATCGTCAAGCTCTTACTCGAACGTGGATACACCGTCAATGCCACTGTTCGTGATCCAGGTTTGCGCCATCTCCTTTCATATACTTATTGAGTACTACATTATTTCATTATGTAATTTGGTTCCAGAGTGGCTTAGCAATGATATGAGGCCTGATTGGCCTGGTGCCTATGTACTTACCAATCTCTAATTCATGAAACAAAACTATGTCTGCAGATGATGCTGTAAAAGTGCGACACTTGCTAGCTTTACCAGGTGCATCGGAGAGGCTTCGGCTATTCAAATCTGAGTTAATGTTGGAAGGTTCCTTTGATTCTGCTATCTCTGGATGTCAAGGCGTTTTCCACACTGCTACTCCTGTCAATTTTGCAGTCAAAAATCCTCAGGTTGATACAACTGATCAACAAGGAACTTTAATCCATTCACTACATAATTTGCATGTATAAAATTTGCTGATGACTATTGTGGCAGACATGATGGTGGCTAACTGGCTACGGCCTAGTTTATAAAAAATTACAACACCCTTAATATTTCTGATTTCAGGAAGACGTGCTAGACCCTGCAGTAAAGGGAACACTGAATGTTCTCGGAGCTTGTACAAGAACTTCATCAGTGAGAAGAGTGGTTATGACATCTTCACTAGCTACTATTCTGTGCAATGGTGTATCTCGAGGTCCAGAGACTGTAGTCGACGAAAGCTGGTTTTCAAAGCCAGAGTACTGCAAGGAGTTTGCAGACATGGTATATTAGTGTGCTCATTTGATTTACCCTTTTGAAGTACTTCTATCCTTTTGAATACCATGAGCTTTTAACTATGACTACATCTTAGAAGTCAGTTTAATTACAAGTTCTGTTGGATACTTGGTACAGATGTGGTACCTGATCTCGAAGATTCAAGCAGAAGAGGCTGCTTTCACATTCGCCAAGGACAATGATATCGACTTTGTGACAATGAACCCTGGCATGGTAATGGGCCCAATGTTGCAACCAGCCGTGAATGCAACCGTGGCTCTGATTTCTTCCCTGATTGATGGTGGGTGCATCCTATATATGATATGCTTCCTTGTTACCATTTTGATAATGAAATTAAACTTGCATATGATATTACAGGTACTTCAGAAGCTTATGCTAATGTGACCTTACCATGGACACATGTGAAAGATGTTGCGGACGCTCATATACGAGCATTTGAGGTCCCTTCTGCCCATGGAAGGAATTGTTTGGTTGGTCATGTAGTGCATCATTCAGAGCTTGTGAGGCTGTTGCATGAGCTTTTTCCATCAATGCAACTTCCAGATAAGTGAGTTACTTTGCTTTTGCATCATTGTTTCTCTCTTTTACTCAGTATGGTCTATTTAAGTACACTGAGCCAAAGACTTCATTGCCATTAGCCAATACCCATTGCTATTGGCATTGTATTTCCAGCTTATAACAATCGTAAATCTGCTTTCAGGTGCGCTGATGATGGACCATTGGCGAGCACATTTCATGTATCTAAAGCTAAGGCTGAAAGCTTGGGTGTTCACTACACACCCCTTAAAATTACTCTCAAGGAAACAGTTGAAAGCCTCCTGGAGAAGTCCTAAGAGAAAAACTTGCCTATCCCTTTCCCAACTTCAATTTATTTACTCACTCAGTCATTGTGGTCCGTCTTTTTCTTATCTTTTATTTTTCTTTTGAGGGGCAGTCTGTCTTCAAGTACCTAGAGTTGTTTGTAATGTGCACTAGATATGGAATTGATACATTTGTAACCAACTGAGTGATGGAAGTGATCACTTTACCGTTTTAGCTAAACTTTGTAAATCATGACTCATGAGCAGAAGTTTAAATTTGTTTATCACGTACATCCTCCGATAAATTATATTACACAGAAAATTCCATCGAAATACTTCTAAAAATCACAATATCCTATTTCCATCGACATAGTATAGTGGACAACTTAAACGTCTCAATTGACACCCAAAAAGAGCACAAAGAACAGCTCAAAAGTCTAAACATTTACGGTTACTTAGTACTCTTATTACTAATGGCCTAATGTTAGTCACCCAACATTCCATGTTTCACTAGTCTAATAATGGTCTCTGTACCTCTGTCACCAAGGGCGAAGCTAGAAAGCATAGCTATTTGGTACACACTTAAATGAAAAGAAAAGATTTACGACCAGTTTTCATCTTTTTAATTCGCTCAATTACCACTTCATTAGTGCCTAAAAAAAAAAAGAAGCTAGCAACGAACACACGACCTCTGAGACCCTGTGTGATTTATCTATGTGATGTGGTGAACATCAATATAATATTAGTGCACTCGATTATTTTTCTCAACTCTTTAACCAAAAACTCGTGGTGCCCGTGCACCATCCACACCAACGCCACTGTTTGTCACTAATCTAATACAGTATTTATATACGAGGTCCAATTGTCAGATATCGTATCACCGCTTACTCTTTAGTCACCAACTAACTCACTACCATCAATTACTCCGTCAGTCAGCTTGAGTAGCGGATAGAAAACCAAATAAAGTAATCAAGAAAACACTTACAGTATACGAGTATATATTAGCATTGTTTAGGAGCTTTCAAGTTTATCCTGCACAGTGCATACATACATAGTCATGGCACCATGCACTGAAGGAACTGCAAAGAAAGTGTGTGTAACTGGTGCTTCAGGTTACGTCGCATCTTGGCTCATCAAACTCTTGCTTGATCGTGGCTATACTGTCAATGCCACCGTTCGTGACTTAAGTAAGTTTCTCTAGCTATATGTGTTGGTTCGTTACTTTGTTACATGACACATTGACACCTACATTTATTTAGTCTAAGAATGGTATGCACTGGTTACAGAGGATCCAGAAAAGACACAACATTTGCTAGCACTAGATGGAGCAAAGGAGAGACTACACTTGTTCGAAGCAAATCTTGTAGACGAAGGTTCCTTTGATTCTGCCATCCTTGGATGTGATGGTGTTTTTCACACTGCATCTCCTATGATGAAGGACTCAGAAAATCCTCAGGTTGGTTGATCTTCGTTTACCATTTCTTAATCATTCCTTCTTTCCAAGATTTGTTCAGCCTTAGCTCTCAAATGTGGTATTGATGACTAATTAGGCATATGTCTGCACCACTAGGCTAAGCCTGGGTAATTAACTAGGTGAATGATTGTATGAGCTACTTCATGTGCTTTAATTTTTGTTGTAGGAGGAAATAATCGATCCAGCACTGAAGGGAACATTGAATGTTCTTAAATCTTGTGCAAAAGTTCCCTCTGTAAGACGAGTGGTTTACACATCTTCGATAGCAACAGTTCTGTACAATGGTAGAACTCTAACAGAAAAAACAGTGGTCGATGAAACTTGGTTTTCCACTCCTGAATGTTGCAAGAAGTTGCCTGTAAGGGTATGTGATTACTTACAGTAATATGCTTCTTTCATTGTTAGTCACAATTTTTCTGTTACATATGAAAATACGGAAATGAGGGTGCAATTTTGTTCGGCAGAGCTGGTACATGTTATCAAAGACCTTGGCTGAAGATGCAGCTTGGAGTTTCTGCAAAGAAAATGGGCTTGACATGGTTTCCATAAACCCTGCAGGCATCATAGGCGCCCACTTACAGACCCGGCTCGATCAAATTACAGGGTTTTTGGTTGCCTTGTTCAATGGTATGTATGGGCCAGTGAGTACAATTCAGTTGAGCTCAGCTTGTAACTTGCGAATGTAGGAAGTTTTGATATTCATTCGTAGTTATTAGTATATCATTGGAAATGTTTCATCTATGTAGTTTCATAATCGTTTTTGATAATTGATTGAGTGTCAAAACAATTAAACAAGAAATAGGCCCATGGTCCAATTCTTCCTTTAGAAAGGTTTCCGTGTCCAAACTTCTAGCACAACACCTATGAGGCAGTAATGTAAGATTTTGGGGGCTAGTTTCCTTGTTGAATTGTTTTGTGTAATACTATAATGTAATGCTCAATGCAGGGTCACTGAAAGAAGTTCCTGCGAACACAGCCAATGGATGGGTACATGTCAAGGATGTCGCAGAAGCACATATCAGAGCATTCGAGATCCCTTCAGCTAATGGTAGATACATTTTGAGTGAAAGAGTTATACAGGTTTCAGAATTCCTTGATATGATACGTGAACTTTACCCTCATGTCAAACTCCCTTCTGTGTAAGCTCATTGCTCATTGCTCATTGCACTATTGTGTTGTTCTTTTCAATTTCATGGCGTTCTACATTTGTTGATACTTGGATTTTTCCCTGATGATCAGGTGTGAGGATGGGAAATCTTCAGAGCCAGCTTACCAGTATTCCAAGGATAAAGTCACCACAAGCTTAGGCCTGGAATACATTCCCTTGGAAGTAGCCCTCAAGGAAACTGTTGAGTCTCTACAGGAAATGAAATACATTTCTTTGTCTTAGTTCTGACTAATGAAACTGCATTGTCACATGAAAAAATCTTTGATTACATGAATAAGTGTATTTTACTCGTCTGCTGGGAACCAAAGCATAATGTGCAAGCTTAACTCTTTTATTGAAGAGCCGAGTGATCACTGAACTAGGTCGGATTGTAATGATTCAGGACAACAAACTACTCATGCTCACATACGCTTGCAATTGCAAGTTTTATGCTTTCATTGGAATCTATTGTAGAAGGAAACTTCTTCTCATTTGACTCAGCCGGAGTGTTTCTTCTCGGGCAGTCTATGCTATTGGCTTAAAAATGACTCTTTAATTACATCCTCTATACGATACTAGTACAAGTATTACTTCTTTTTTTGTTTTAAGAAATATTTCGATGTGGACTTACCCTTCGATCCATTATAAGTGTCATTATAAAAAAAATCTAATCCAAGAAATGAGTATCATTTGCAATTATCAAAGGGCACAGTTGAAGATATTTTTTCTCAGTTTACTCTTATTCCTATACAACAAGTTATAATGCTAATGAGAAGTGGAAATTGTGTTGGAATCAATAAGATTATATTAGGAATTTTAATTTTTTTTAGGGATATTAGAAATTTTAATTAACTCCTTAATATGTGTGCTTAACTTTATAATGACATTTAAAATGGATCGAAGGAAGTATTAACTAAAAATATATTATCATAGATTAAAGATCTTGAGACTCTTTACGGGAAATAAAATTGTGGAACATACAATAAAACAATAATGCTTTCTTAGATGGCAGGGATAGTGTTGTGACTATAACCAAAAATTTGATGTAAAAATTTGGAAAAATTATATTTTTCCTCACCTACAATACATAAAGACTTATGAGTAGCTATATAGATATAGATTTGTGCATTTGTAGGTACATTTTTGTATACAAATTTAGTTAGGATTGTGGGGACTTGTTTTTATATAAAATATAATTAATTCAACATTTAAAAACCTATTTCCAATTTAAGAGTTCAATTTACTTTAGTTACATTTAGCTTGTTTCATTTGATCACAAAAAGTTTCCATTCGTAATTTTATAGATATCATTGTAAATGTTTCACTATGTTATTTAAAAAAAAAGTTCAAAATTTGTTTAAATTGTGTATCTTAGATGGGAGAATGCTGGGATTGTTGTTGTGTATCAACCGTAAAATAAAAGATTCATTTTAACACATTTCCATTAAGTTCAATTCAGTTTTTAGATGTTTATTTTATTTCAATTAAATAAAAGTTCAATTTAATTTATTTTAGCTCCCACTTTAAATACTCAAAAAATAAAACATACACATTTCTCAAAAGTTAGTTTAATTTAATTTGGGTGTTTAATTTCTCATTTTCTTTGTTTTTTCGTTTTGTTAAAGGCACTTTTCTCCTTTCAATTTCATTAATAAGTTCATTTTTGTTGTAAAACCCCATTCTCCTCCCCTGCCTTTCCATTCACAACAAACCAAACAAAAAAAAAAAAGGAAAAAAATGGATGAGGAACTGTTAGAACTGCAAAGACAATTCGAGTTCGCACAAGAAGCAAAATCAAGCATAAGATTATCAGAGCGAAATGTTGTCGAATTGGTTCAAAAGCTTCATGAGCTTAACATCATTGACTTTGATCTTCTCCACACTGTCTCCGGCAAAGAATACATCACTCCTGTCAGTATCCCTCTACTCCTCTCTCTCTCTCTTTCTCCTCCTTTTTAGTTTCTGGGTTTTCATTAGTTTGATGAGTTGTATTGTATTGTTGTTATTTGATGATTATTGGATTGACCCAGATGGGTATTTTAGCTTAGATTACTTGGGGTAGTAATAAAGTTTGGTTCTTTGATCAAAATTTGGCTTTGCATGTATTCACAGCTGTCAAAAATAAAAGAATATAGAATTGTGGGTTGGTGATGTTGTTGCATGATGTGGGTATTGTTTTAAATTGTGGGAAAATTGAAATTTGATGACCCTTTTAAGTGATGGGAACTTCTAGTATTTTGCATTTATAAAAGATGGTGAAAACTGAAAACCCATTTGAATGATCTTTGGAAAATGATTGGAACTTTTTTTTTTGTTTGGTGTGAAAAAAGATTGGAACTTTTTACACCAAATAAAAAAGACTGGAACTTTGTTACACCCATGAAATATAAAAGATTGGAACTTTGTTACATCAAAGAGAAAAAGATTGAAACTTTTTCCACGAAATAATAAAAGATTGGAACTTTGTTTTACCCCCACAAAAATAGATTGAAAGGTTTTACACCAAAGAGAAAAAGATTGAGACTTTGATAAAAGTGAGAGTTTTTTTTTTTGATGTAATGTTTTTTGGGGATAAGTATTTTGATAGTTGATGATGATGGTGGTTGGATTAATAGGAGCAATTAAGGCAAGAAATAGTGTCAGAAGTGAAGAGGCAAGGGCGAGTTTCGGTGATTGATCTTGCAGACAGAGTTGGTGTTGATTTGTATCATGTGGAGAGACAAGCTCAAGTTGTGGTATCTGATGATCCTGAGCTTACGCTTATTCAAGGTGAAATTATTTCGAGCACTTATTGGGATAATGTGGCCGAGGAAATCAATGAGAGGCTTCAGGAATGCAGTCAGATTGCCCTAGCTGAGATAGCTGCGCAGTTGCAAGTCGGTTTGGAGTTGGTCTCCTCGATGTTGGAGTCAAGACTTGGGACTTTGGTATGGCATGCGAACTAATGAGTATTAACGAAGGGATTACTAAGAGTCAGAAAGTAACTGTATGTATCTTTGTTGTTTAATGGTCATGCACCGGTTTTGTAGATTGAAGGTAGACTTGAAGGAGGCCAGCTGTACACACCGGCATACATTGCTCGTGTGAATGCTATGGTTCGTGGTGCTGCAAGAGGAGTGACAATTCCGATGAATCTGTCGGCGCTGTGGAGCTCTTTGCAGCAATTACTGCAGTCAGTGGATGGGGCTACCGGTGTGGCTGTGGATAATTCGTTTTTCCAATCGTTGTTCAACAGCTTGGTGAAGGAGATGGAAATCCTTGGTTCGCTTCGTGCTGGAGTTCACTGGACACCTGCTGTAAGGACTGCTTCCTTTTTTCTTGGTTTTAAATTCAGTTCCTCTTTTTCTTCCCATAGTGAGATGAGCAATTGTTGCTGCTGCTTTTCATACTTTAGCTAAGAGTCAATCTGACATTAAGCTGATTGGTTATCGAGATTGTCATGCTTGTGTTTGCCCTATTCCAGGTTTTTGCGTCTGCTCAGAAGGATTTCGTTGATTCTTTTCTTTCACAGGTATGCAGCCTAATTTATGTTCATGATGCAAGTCTCTATCACATTTTTCAGAATTCGTAGAAAAGTAAGTAGAAATATGAGGGTTTTTTGTTTCCAGGAAGAGATGCCGCATCTGTTTTTTAAAATCTTTTTACGAAAAGAGCATTCATTCGGAGCATAGGGTATCTTCTCAATTTGCCTACATGACTTGTCAGAGGGGGGGGGGGGGGGGGGG